>CADDIJ020002365.1:0-91888 GCA_902809745.2 Tetradesmus lagerheimii | reverse complement strand
GTGTTTGTGTGTGATAGTTGATGCGTTATCCATAGGCGTGCATGACTGGTGTTGCACATAGCCAGGCTATGAGCATAGCCTTCCAAGGCATCTCATGGCCTGTTACGCGCTACAGCTGATCCTTGGACGGCTGTTGTTGTAGTGGATATTGGGCACACGGTCAGGTCCTGGATGCCTTTATGGCTGCTCATCACGGAGCTATCTATATGGCCCTGTGACAGCATCTCGAGAAGAGAGCTGTGGGGTGGGTGTCAGAACAGGTTGCCCCATCCTCTTTAAGGATCTTTTACGGAGTAAATTCGTTGTTGCTTGGTCCAGCCCATGTAACCAATTTACTTCAAAAAAAAAAAACATAATGCAGTAGTGATGCACTACAACATAATGCAGTAGTGATGCACTACAACATAATGCAGTAGTGATGCAGTACAACATAATGCAGTAGTGATGCACTACAACATAATGCAGTAGTGATGCACTACAACATAATGCAGTAGTGATGCAGTACAACATAATGCAGTAGTGATGCAGTACAACATAATGCAGTAGTGATGCAGTACAACATAATGCAGTAGTGATGCAGTACAACATAATGCAGTGTGATGCAGTAGTGGTGCAACATCTGCCACAGTGCCCACCTTGTCGTAAGCGCGCGCAGCGTCCGCCTCGCTTGTGAAGCTGCCCACAAAGTGCTGCTTGCCACCGCCCCACGCGCGCGCCTGCACAGCAGCAGCAGCAGCAGCAGCAGCAGAAGCAGAAGCAGCAGTAAGGCCGTTTTTATTACAGCAGAGCCTCTCTCACCAGCATCAGCATGGAGTTGCAGTGCACACAGCAAGCACAGCACGATATGCATGCAGCATATGTCTGTCTCGGTGCTACCATAAACAGCTGTCTCTGTGCTACCAGAGACAGGTGGATTTGACCAGTTATTGAATATACACGCATTGCCAGCACCAACAAGCACCTCCAGCTGCCACAGCTGGCCCCAAAGGGCCGCTGGAACCGTTGCTAAACATGCTGCGTTAGTAGCTTGCACGGTATGATGCACTGTACGGTGTTGTGGCCGAAAACAACACCTACTGAACTGCACAAAATAATGTCCCATAAAAAATCACAAGGTCACGACTGCTCACCTCCCAGCGCCTGCTCCTCTCATGCCAGCTCACTCCCCTGTAGCTGCTGCTGTGGGGCTTGACCACAACACCACCAGCTGCCGCAGCAGCTGCCGCAGCATCTACTGCAGCAGCAGCACCCTGGCCATCTGCTTCACCTGCTGCTGCTGTTGCTGTGTCAGGGGCTGGGGTGTTGCCAGCTCCTACCGTGTCTGCTGCCTCGGCTGCTGCTGCTGCTTGGCTTAGCTCTGCTTGGTACACCTGCAGGCCTGCACTCATGCAGAAAGGCAGCGACAACAGCAGCACATGGCGGTGAGTTCTGTTTCAGGTTTCACAGGGCACCCTATAGCCATACAGAACGTGGATTGCAAATCCGTTGCATATCCATTGGTTCCAGCAGTGTGCTTTGCTGCATACAACACTGCTCTGTGTCTTGCTGGGTTCCACATCAACTTGTTGATGACCCGCACTAGCATCAACAACCACCCCTCCAGCACATCGACTCACTGTCTCTGAAGTTGAGTCCGGTGTTTTTAGCGCCTTGCAGCCTCACGACCTCCCTGTCATAGGCCCGCGCTGCCTGCTCCTCCCGCCCCCCCCTCAAAACAAGCACATCCACTCACTGTCTCTGAAGTTGAGCCCAGTGTTCTTCGCGCCTTGCAGCCGCACGACCTCCCTGTCGTATGCGCGTGCTGCCTTCCCACCCCTACAAGCCCAGTCCCTGAAGATGAATCAATATTTTGTTCGCCCTGCAGCCGCACCATCTCCCTGTCACATGCCCACGCTGCATCCCCCGCCTCAAACAAGCACTTAACCTACTCATTTCATCATCCACTCACTGTCTCTGAAGTTGAGCCCAGTGTTCTTGGCACCCTGCAGCCGCACCACCTTCCTGTCACATGCACGCGCCGCAAACCTCCATCATAGGTCAAACACGCCCAGGTGTGCACGCAGCATGTGGTTCCACATATGTTGCATATATAAAATTGCCGACGGCCTTGTGCTTTACTGCATGCAGTGCTGCTCTGCCTCTTGCTCGGATCCACACCTCTCTTCAAGCCCACCCACTCACTGTCTCTGAAGTTGAGTCCGGTGTTCTTGGCGCCCTGCAGCCGCACGACCTCCCTGTCATAGGCCCGCGCTGCATACGTTCCCCCGCCCCCCCCCCCAGCACAGCCACTCACTGTCTCTAAAGTTGAGCCCGGTGTTCTTAGCACCCTGCAGCCGCGCGACTTCTCTGTCATAGGCGCGTGCTGCGTCCTCCTCTTCCTCAAACACGCCCAAGTGGCGCGCCTTGCGCAGCAGCTTGTCCCAGATCAAACAAGCACATCCACTCACTTTTCAAAGTAAAATATGTGTTTCGGTTTGCTTAATCAAGCCAAGATAACCTGCTTTCCAATAAACAAACCACTCACTGTCTCTGAAGTTGAGCCCGGTGTTTTTGGCGCCCTGCAGCCGCACCACCTCCCTGTCATATGCGCGTGCTGCGTCCTCCTCTCCCTCAAACACGCCCAGGTGGCGCGCCTTGCGCAGCAGCTTGTCCCAGATCACAGCCACCCACTTGGCACAGGAGTGGCTCCAGCTGACGCCCTACAGGGCGGCAATGTAAAAAGCAATCAAGTTGTGCGACTGGCTACAGCTACTGTGAAGGAGTGCTCAGCCTGTTGTGGGTTTGAGGCCGTGATTCATATACACAGGAGTGGCTCCAGCTGACGCCCTGCTGGGCAGCAGCAGCAGCAGCAACTATGCTTGATACAGTGAAGCAGGATTCAGCAGCTCCAGCACCAGCCCAGCAGCAGCAGCAGCAGCAGCTGGCTGGGTTACAGCAGCAGTAGCAGCAGCAGAAGCAGCAGCAGCAGCAGCGGCAGCAGCAGCAGCAGCGTCACCTCTGTGAGAACAGCAGAGGGTCCTGACGTCTTGCTGGTGAAGCCACAATTGCAACGTAGCAAAGAGGGTGCTTCAAGCCATGCAGCGGGCGCGCAGCCAGCCACAAAGAAAGGCGCAGCACGGCACCGCGTTCACAACTTGACCCATCTGCATGCTCTTAACCAGCTGAAACAAATGCAACATCCTATCAACAATCAACCCCACACACCTTGTATTGCGAGATCTTCTTTGCTTCCCCAGAACCAGCGCCCCTGGTACCTCTGCTCCGGCCACCACCAGCAGCAGCACCCCCACGCTTTCTCTTCTTACTGCCTTGCCCCACCCCTTCGTCAGTCGCAGCAGCTGCAGCAGCTGCAGCAGCTGCAGCAGCCGCCCCAGCAGCAGCAGCGGCAGCAGCAGCAGCCGCCTGTGCAATCTGCTGCACCAGGGCATCAGTGCTAGTGAGCTGTCCAGATCCTGCTGCAGCTGCTGCTGCCATTGCTGCTGCCATCGCTGGCCCTTGCGCAAGCGCTGCTAGGGCATTGCTGCTGCGGTTGAGCTCGCTCTGCTGCTGCTGCTGCTGCTGTAAGCCAGCCAGCACTGCATCACCAGGTGCTGCTGCTGCTGCTGCTGGCTGATCAGCATCACCTGCCCCTCTGCTCCTGTTGCTGCTGCTGCCGATCAGCGGGAAGTTGAGGTGCGGGCCTGCTGCGTCTGCCCCCAGCCTCCTGATCAGCTCCTGGTCGTGAGCAGACGCGGCCTCAGCAGCAGTGCCGTACTTGGACAGCCACACCACCTACATGATAGGCAGTGGAGCAGCACAGCACAGAAGTTGGCTTGTCAGGTTTTCATCACAGCGCTGGCCAGCACATGTTGCTTTGCAGGCATCAACGGTAACAACATCAAAGTTCTGCACAAGCAGCATCCATCCTGCAGGGCCCATCCCCACGCAACACAGACGTGCCCACATGTACCCCCGCTCACCTCACTTATAGCCTTATCCAGCACATATGCTTGCCACTTCTTCTCAGCAGGCAAATACTCCACTCCCTTGAAGCTGCTCACAGGCACGGCTGCTGCTGCATCCGCAGCATGTGATGCTGCCCATGCAGCAGCAGCAGCAGCAGCAGCAGGATCAGGCACACTGGCAAGCACCACTGGACTAGCTGCTGCTGCTGCTGCTGCTGCATTAGGTGAGCTAGAGTCAAGTGCTGCATAGCCAGCAGACAGTTGAGAGGCAGCAGCCGCAGCAGCAGCATACTGCAGTGTTCCTGCTGAGCGCGCAGCATCCTCTACACTGCCAGCAGCAGCAGCAGGCAAAAGGCCCGCACCTGCTGACTCGTCTCTGCTACTGCGGCTTATGCTGCTGCTGGCACTGCTGCTGGAAACGTGTGCTGCTGCTGCTGCTGCTGCTGCTGCTGCTCTGTCGGCACCAATACCAGCAGCAGCACCTAGCTTGTCTGCAGCAGCTGAACCTGCCTGCACACCGCCTGTGCCTGAGGCGTTAGCTACGTCACTTCTGCTGCCACCATCGCCACCACCAGCAGCAGCAGCAGCGGGCCCTGCTACTGCACCCCAAGCTGCTGCTGGCTGAGCAGCAGCAGCAGCACTCACCGCAGCATTAGGGCGGTGGCTGCTGCTGCCAGCAGACAGCATGTCTATCAAGCTATCTAGGTCTGAGAACAGGGACGGTGCAGCTGGCAGGGACCCAGACACATGCGGCAGCAGCGACACACCTGCCCCTGCTGCTGCTGCTGGCTGTGGTGCTACAAAGGCAGGTGGCAGCAGTGCTGTGCCAGAGCCTGCTGCAGCGCCCAACCCTTCTCCTGCTGCTGCTGTGTATGTAGGTGGCTGGAGTGCTGTGCCTGGGCCTGCAGTAGTAATCAGAGGCCCTCTTGAGCCAGGTCCTGCTGCTGCTGCAGCTGCGTTATCTGCAGCAGCTGCTGACTGCAGCGTCTGCCATAGCAAGCTCCCTGCTCCGCCTGCTGCTGCAGGGACAGCAGCAGCAGCAGTCACCTGGGTGCCATCACCAACTGTGTCGGTGCAGTATGCTGCAGGCGGGAAGTTGAGGTGTGGGCCTGCTGCGTCTGCCCCCAGCCTCCTGATCAGCTCCTGGTCGTGAGCAGACGCGGCCTCAGCAGCAGTGCCGAACTTGGACAGCCACACCACCTGCATGCCGGGACAGGGAGGGCAGGAGCACAGTCAACTGCTGTGTTACACATCAATGACACAACCACACGACAGACAAAGCAAACAACAAAGCAAGAAAAACACTCGTCTGTCAGTACAGGCTCAACACCATACACAACAAGGAACAGACTCAACGGGGAATAACAGATACCATTACACTAACCCCTAAGCCTTTGTCAGTCGCACCTCTGTCAGTGCATGGTCAACAACGTACGCCTGCCACTTCCTCTCAGCCATCAAGTACTGCACGCCCTTGTAGCTGCTGCCGCTGCTGCTGCTGCCAGCAGCGCCGCAACCGCGCCCAACTCCACCAGCAGCAGTGCTGCTCCCTTGCATCTGGGCATTGACAGCATTAGCGTTATAACTGTTGTAACTGTTATGCACGCCAGGTGCAGCTCCTGTGAGGCCAGTGCCACTGCTGCTGTTGAAGAGCGCTGCGATGCCAGTGTCTGCATCTGCAGCAGACGCAAACAGTGTGCCAGCAACTGCAGCAGCAGCAGCATCCAGCCCTCCACTTGATGTGCCTAATGCATTGACATCTGCTGCTGCAACGTCCCCTCCTGCTGCTGCTGCTGTTGGCTCAATTGCTGACCGGCCCCTCTTACGCCTCCTGCTACCACCAGCAGCAGCAGCAGCTGCTGTTGCATTGCTAAGCCCTAAACCCCCGCCGCCTAAACCACCCGCGTCAAACCCTAGTTGCGCCTGGTCAAGTGCAGTCAACCGCTGAACCGCTGCTGACAGTGCAGAAGGAGGCTGCGTAGCTGCAGCAGCTGCTGCTGACGGCCCTAGGCGAGCTGCGAGTGTTGCGCGATTGCTGAAGTCTGCCTGCACACTGGAGAGCAGGCTGTAGTAGCTCTGCATGTCTTCCTTTGACGCTGGCGGCATCGCCTGCTGCTGCTGCTGTTCAACCATCATGTGCGGGACGGTTGCAGGAAACTGGCACACTGGTCAGACCAAAACGAGCTGCTGTTGCTGAGCTGTTTGCAAGTTGCTGCGTTGGGCTTCCTGCGCATGTAGGTCTGCGGCTGTCACACGATTGAGCAAGCTCGATTCCTAGTCCTGCAAGGCAACTGCTGTGCTTGCCCAGCAGTGCTGCAGCCAGTGCGACTGAAGGCCGTCAGGCCCAGCTGATAGTAAGCATGCGTGTTTTGACCTGCACAAGTCAGGAAGCAATGGGACAAGCTCAGCATCCATGCTAGGGCTACTTTGGCAAAACACAGGCTAACACACTTCCATCATGGTTGAAACCGGCAAACATTAACAGCCCATCCACCCCACGCACCAAATGCAGGCTGGATGGCATCAAGATTGATGTACCCGCCTCTGACACGCTTCCTCAGATCATTCACGTACGCCGTTTGAGTTACAAAACCAACATATATGTCCGGAAGATTCAGCTACGTATGCCACGCAACCTGAGTTGCAACTTGCTGCCACTGCTGCAAATGCAGGACCAGCATGACAGCAGGAGGGGCCAGCTGTGCTACACCCGCTACGAACCACCACCAGCTGCACACCTTGGAAAGACTTTGTTCAGCGAGCTACTATAGACTGGATACACGCACAGCCAGCGACGCCACACTTCAGGCTGCAGATATCGCTGCTGCTCTGTGCACAACTCCGCACAGGTGACGTGATGGTGGCTGAAGCCCTTCCGTCACTTGAGAGTTGACTCGACCCAACGAGCAGTTCACACGATGGCAGTCCTGTACTCGAACGTAATCACCGGCGCGTAGCACTGCGGCACTGTTGTTCCTGCTGCTGCTTGCCCACTGAACTAATTCGTTCCTAAGCAGCCTCGAACGTTTTCGCATCTTTTTCGATCAAGTGTTTGTATCAAGCGTGGGTGGAGTGGCGTGGGGTGATCCTTTGGGTGTGCCGTGTCATCCTCTTAGAAACCTCTAAGAAGCATCGGGGAGAATTGATCGGGCGACAGCCCTCCTGATTAGTCTGCAAAGTTTATAATCTACATGTGCCGTTCTACTCACACTACACTGGTGCAAGAACCTGTCCTGCACGAAGCCACAACTATTGCTGGGTGCTGCTGCTGCCTGGCCAGCAGCATGGGGGCAAGCATGAGGAGTCTGCTGTACCAGCATCATGGCATCCTCCCACAACATCAGCGACATACACATTATCACAACCAGTCCAATTCATTACCAATTCACATAACAGCCTCCTGTGATCCGCAGCAAGCAGTGCTGGTAGCAAATCAACGACACTCACACTCAGTGCAGGCTGGAGGACTGGCAGTCCGTCAGCTTTACTGTTAGCTGCGAAAGTTCACCGGCTTGCACAATCCAAGATGACATTTCAGAACTGTACTAACAGGTGCCAGCATCGCTGCCTCCAAATGCCATACTATAGTACTGCTTCGACAACCACTGATGCAGGACCAACTTGCAAGTTGCGCAGGTGGATCCACAGCTGGCAACCAATGAAAGCAACTTGCAAACATCACCAGGCAGGCACAGGAACGCGTCGCACAGTCGAGGACTGGCGGCAGACACTAGCAAACATGCAATGCAGCCCATGACAACCAACACCAATGGTGGTCTTATAGACAAGGCGCAGCTGCAAAGCATGCTGGCAGCGACCCCCCCCCCCCCGCACACTACGCAAAAGAAGTGTTGTTCCAATCAGTCTGACGGCTGCAGCAAGCAGCACATGCCAGACGAATGCTGAGAGGCAGCATCCAATCTGCAAGTCGAAGCAAACAACAACCGCCAGCACAACCAAAATGCTGGCACCTAAAGGATGCGCCAGCCAAACCAAGCAAAGGCTTCGGGAAACACGGGCCAGCTGCGACTGATATCAGCGGCCGGCAAGCACGCATACTAGTAGCACAACACAGCCGTTGTACAGAGCTGGGTACGTAACATAAAACTGGACGCAGGGAACACACCAACAACAAAATTCGGCAGCCCCCAACCCTGCACAAGGTTCCAGGAACGCCAACCATTCAAGTCCTCAAGCGTTGCCAAACCAATGTTGTGTTTAGTACCCAAGACACTGTAACAAATATGTCATGTCATGTTACTAACAAGTAACATGACACTAATCTTCCTCCTCATCGTCTAGCCAGAACACGCCGGCCTCTCCTGGCTCACTAACCAGCTTCCAAGGCAGCCGCTTGGACTTGCTGCTGCCTTTCACGCCACGTGCTGTAGCTGCTGCTGCTGCGTCTGCTGCTGTTACGTGCTGCTGCAGCACAACAAAGCCAGTGTGCTTCACTTCAAATACTTCGCTGTGGGGCTCACCGAGAAGCACAGCCATGCGCACACACTGCAGCACACAACACATGGCACCAGCAGGGCAGCAGCAGCAGCAGGCGTCACCAGGTCTGCCGATCACAGCCTTCACCAGCAGGCCCAATGCAACGCTTATTTATACCATTGGTCATGGCATGCAAGCAACTGCCACAGCGGAGCACCTTGGCACATAGTCACTACCAGCACAGCTCAAGTTGCCACAACATATCAAGTGCTGCTGCTCCATGCGCATCAGTCACAAATGCACGCAGCTGCTTACACCTGCAAAGTCAAGGCATGCATGCGGCATATGCCAAAGCAAACACAGCTACTTGAATAGCTCACCTCGCCATGTGTCACGACCAGCACTGTCTTGCCAGCATAAGACTTGCCAATTTCCTGCAAGACACCAACAGTGTTGACCATGAAGACGTTTACAATTGTGCTGAGTGCTTGCATACCGTACCGTATGGCGATTGTGTTTGATGCATGTTCAGCAAGAATACAACGATGCAAAAGGCAGCACATCCCCCGGAGTATGATACGACTGGCAGCTCTGCAGCAACCACAGCAGCGGCACAATGCTATGCCTAATTGCACACAACACAAGCAAGTCAACATCCACAGCAGTCACAAGCGCTGCAAGGACAGATCTACTGCCAACCCTGCACGCAACCACAGCCCCCCCTGCCTGCTGCACTTGCTGTAACCCCCACAGAGCTAGCGCAGCATGAAAGCATATTGACAGACATCCAAATCCAATCAAGCTCACAGGCCAGGATTCAGCTGATCACAGTCACCCTTACCTTCAGTGCGCTGCTGTAGCGTGTCAGCCCCTGCTCCAGGCTCTCAGGGTAGTGCGGCAGCTTACTGGGCCGTGCCACAGGGCACAGCGGCAGCTTGGACAGCTTGCAGTCTGCACACACAGGAGGGAGCGCACACACTGCATTGCGTTTGCAATCGACATACAATGGCTTCTGATGAGGCGGCTTACGCAACTGCTTGGACGGCATGCTGTCTGAAGCACAACAGGCACAGCCACAAAACAGCAGGTCAGCAGGCCACAGGTATGTCGGGAAGATCACTCCAGTTTCCAGCGGCAGCTTGTAGTCTACAGAGCAGCAGGCAAAGCCCACAAAGCAGCAGCTCAGATACCAGCTGAGCATACTTCTTTAGCCTGCAGTGGCAGCGTGGACAACTTACAGTCCGCAGCACAAGAAGCAGGCCGTCCCAATACCACCCAAACATCCAGCTTATGCACAAGCTATGCAGACATAGTGCAGTAACTCCTATTTCCTATCCCAAAACAACCCTGTTCACACACCGCACCGCACCTTCCCGCGCAAACTTGTCCAGTGCTGCATCCAGTGCCGTGCCGTCCCACATCCAGCTGTCCAGCGGCTGAGAGCCCGCCTTGTCCCGCAGGTCACGCCGCCCTGAGAACAGCACGCGCGGGTCACACACCTGCAGCAGCAGCAACAGGCACAAAAAGATACAAGAAAAGATATAGTCACGGGAGGGAGCATGCTCATGTAATGCCTGTGACCCAGCAAGCGAGGGACGCACAGAGAGGGTCTGCAGCAGCCCAAAAAGCAGCAGCAGACAGGAAAGTAGGCATGCAGGGCAGGGAGCGTGTTCATGTGATGCGGGACAGCAAGCGAGGGTCACACACCTGCTGCAGCAGCAGCAGCAGACAGGGAAGTAGGCATGCAGGGCAAGGGAGCATGCTCGAGTGATACCCGTGCGACAGCATGCGAGAGCAACACAGGTGCGGCAGCAGCAGCACTAGTTTCTGTGGGCAACAGTGTTGCAAAAGTTCTTCAACACAGCCTGTTGATGCCAGGGTTGCATACCTGTGGCACCAGAGGATGCAGTGGGGAGGGAAGTCTAGGCACCACTAGCACCAGCACCAGCAGTGCTTCGGGCAAACATGTGCATCGCATGGCGGTAACACCACACGCCTACTGCCGTGGCAGCACCACCTCTCCTACCCGCCCATTCTCCTCCTCTCGGCCAGGCAGGCAATCAGACTCCCATACCAAACTGTGCGGCATCACAATCATTGCACTGATGCACAATCCTCATATCATTCCGCCTACCTCTGACAGCTGCCAGTCCACCAGCCACTGGCCCTGCTGCAGCCCCAGCTGCTTGACCACGCCCGCACTGGTCTGCAGGCAGCGCCTGAAGGGGCTGCTGACCACATAGTCAACGCTGAACCCGGCTAGCTTGGAGGCAACCTCATTGGCCTGCAACAGTGCAGATGAAACAGATGATACAGCAGCCAATCAAGAAGCAGCAGTGCGTTCGATTTGACCGGTGGCAAGCAGCAAACGCCCGTAGTCAACGCTGAAGCCGGCTAGCTTGGAGGCAACGTCATTGGCCTGAAGATGGGCAGACGAAACAGATGATACAGCAGCCAGTCAGCGGTTGCAGAGCAGTTGACCAGTCAGCAAGCAGCAACGCAGCAGCCGTGAAAAAGTCTGCAGCAATAATGGCATTCTAAGCAGAGGAACCAACGTACATCCAAATGGCTGTGCTGCCAAAGACAAGCAGCAGCATGCTGCAGCATCACTGCTGAGTGCGCTGCTGGCACTGGCGCTTGCTTGATGTTGATGGTGTTGCTGCTGCAGGCTGCCGGGTGGGCTTACTGCTTACCTGCACTCTGCCTTTGACTGACAGGGGTGGGTCCCAGGGGCGTGCTGCTGTTGTGTGCCAGAACGAGTCCTCCTCATCCTGCCTGCAGGGCCGCAATGCAGCAAGCACAACATAATCTATGAAGAACGATGTTCAGTCGATAAGTTGGCCGTTGCTCTGCTGATAGAGGGCCTGTGTGTTCAAATTGTCCTTACACGCCCGTCTGCTCCGCAGCAGCATCTGGCAAGCACATGGTATCATAGCAAAGCTGATGAACGGGTTCCTGCAAGCAGCATGTGATGATCCCATGCAGTGTAGCTCATGGCACGCAGTGGGGCAAATACTCTACTAATTCTGCTGCCTGCAACTTGCACACATGCACCATGCCACCAAACCACTGGCAACGTGGGACACCCATGACCTCCATGTACTGCAGAGTGAAGTCCTACCTGTGGCCGTGCCGCATAACAATGACAGTTGTAGTGTACTCCTCAGGGAGTACAGTTGTCTGCGCCAGCTGCTCTGCTTGCCCCTGGTCTACTGCTGCCTCTGCTGCTGCTCTTGTCGTGCGCACTCCAGCAGCTGCACTGCTGCTAGTGTCAGAAGGCCGTAGAAGCCGCTCCTCTTCTAGGCTTCTGCGTTTGTCGCGCTGGTGACGTAGGGATCCTCCACATAAACAGCTCAGCAACCGCCACAGCCACCCAAACGGGTTGAACATTATGCTACTGTTTCTGTTGCAATGCTGCGCGCTGCCCGTGTGCCACCCGCTGACGTTGAGTCGTAAGTTTTATATCGGCAATCAGCTCACGTTATGTGAGTTGCAGTGTGCCTGTGGCAGCTGGATCAAGTTTGATACGGAACTGCTCGAAAGAATCTGTCTGATGTCATCACTTGCCTCAAGTGTGCAGTCACGCAAGCTGCGAAGGCGGCGTGAAGGGTAATCAAGCGATAACAAAGCGGAACAGGCCTGGCGTGGGGAACATGTACGCTGTTTTGACGGCAGGGTTTGGTGGGGTGCAGAGGCAGGTCAATTTGGTTGAGTCACCTCATGACTCTGCATGTCACGATCACCTCAACTCTGTCAGCTTCACAAAAAAAGGCAGGCTAGTTTGCCATGAACGCAGCAACAGCTTGCTTCAAACATGACCACTGAGAGCTGCGCCCGGCTGCAAGCAACACTCACTGCCAGTCACTCAATGACTGGCCCGCCCAGCTGTTGGGGTGGATGAGTACACTGCAAATATACTGCACTGTCAGCACAGCATATGCAGGCCACAATGGCATCCTTGAAAAGCAAACGTACACGCGATGCGACATGTTGCAGCAGCCACTAAGATGCCGCGTCAACAAAGCTGCGAATGGACTATTCAAAGCATCAGCAAGACTGCAGTCAAGCGGGATCAGCTAGGATGCACAAGCTGTCTGATATGCATGACACTCCATCAGTGCCACGCTGCAGCTGTCTTGTTCTTCAACCTTTGAAACCCCAGAAACCAATAAGTTATCCTGCATATTGCGCAGATGCGATAAGATGCCATCGGTACCCGCCAGAGGAAGAAAGATAGCACCAATCAGTGTGTATATGGTAACATATATGCCAACGCTGCTTTCAAAGCAGCGTACAGCTGCGGGGTGAAGGCTGGGTCAAGAAGCACCACCAACACATAGGTACATGTACAGCAGCAGCAAACTAGCAACCTGTTGCTGCAACTATATAAGAACGGAAACAGAGAAGAGGAATCCTACACTAACTTGATGCTACGCCATGCGCGTGCCACAGAGCAACGGGTGTATGAGCACACTTGCCACAGCGCAAGGACCTTGGCCTCCGCAACTGCTGCTTCAACTGGTAGCGCTCATGCGCTTTCCATGCACAGGGCGGAAGCCGCAACCCATGCTGCTGCATGCACAACACCACAGCACTCGCTCACAAGGAGCTGCAACGCAGCCATTGCAAACCATCACACAGCGACGCCACTCACCACACGTCTGCAGGCAGCCCGTATGCCTCCAGCCGCGACAGCGCTGTGGCCGCCAGCATGCTAAGTTGCTAGGTGTGCCGCAGCAGCCACCTTTCTGGGCCTCAGCACCACCAGCAGCTGCTGTACATTCGACCCAGCCGCGTTGCTGTGCGCACACTGCAGTTGCTGCCACCTTGCTCGCCGCTGCTGCTGCGCGTGGGTCTACGCCCATGAGCATCTTTGCAGCTTTGCAGCATTTGTGACACAGCCGCACTGCTGTGCACACACTGCAGTTGCTGCCACCTTGGCTCGCCACTGCTGCTGCGCAAGAGTTGCTGCTGTCACTGCTGCTGTCACTGCTGCTGCTGCTGCTAGCTGCGTGCGTCTACGCCCATGGGCATTTTTGCCTCCTCAAAGACATACCAGCTGATGTCTGCAGGCAGCCCGTAGGCCACCAGCCGCGACAGCGCTGTGGCTGCCAGCATGCACAACTGCTAGGTATGCATCAGCAGCCAGCTTTCTGGCCCCAGCACCACCAGCAACTGCTGTGGATTCACCCCAGCCGCGCTGCTGTGCGCACACTGCAGTTGCTGCCACCTTGGCTTGCCGCTGCTGCTGCGCCAGAGTTGCTGCTGTCACTGCTGCTGCTGCTGCTGCTACTAGCTGGGCCTCAGCACCACCAGCAGCTGCTGTATACTCAACCCAGCCGCGCTGCTGTGCACACACTGCAATTGGTGCCGCCTTGGCTGGCCGCTGCAGCTGCTGCTGCTGTCACTGCTCTGCTGCTGTTGCTGCTAGCTGCGTGGGTCCACGCCCATGAGCATTTTTGCCTCCTCAAAGACGTACCAGCTGATGCCTGCAGCTGGCGCCAGCTTGATGAGGTTGGGCAGCAGGCCCTGACGCAGACACAGCAGCAGCAAACACAAGTCAATTACACCGAATCATACTACAATCAGACACGTGTTGAAGCAGATGTTCAAGTGTGCTAAAAGGGTGGCGAGAGTAAGCAAAAGTAGGCCGGGGTTACAGATGCCCCGGGTGCCGTATAGCTAACTAGACACGCTTTGAAAAACGACAGTAAGCCAGGGCCCCTGGCTGTGCAATGCTTCCTGTCATTATGAATGTGCTGAAGCTGCAAGCCCTTGCCCCCTACATGCTGCAAGCTATCTTGTAGGCAACAAGCCTGCAGCTCAGGTGCATAAGAGTTGGCAGTGCGTGGGCACTGCATGGCCCTGTCGAGTGGACTGGTCTTCCCTGCACAAACAGCAATAGCCTCTTCCCCGCACAAACAGCAATAGCCTGCACTTCACCTTGTAGAAGCCAACAGGCCCCTCCTTGGCCATGGTTTGCAAAGCTGAACACTGTACGTTAGGCAGGGCGACTGCAAAGCGTCAACTTGAAGCTGCAAGCCCTTGCCCGCTACATGCTGCAAGCTATTTTGTAACTGGCAAAGCAGCAAGCAGTAGCCTGCACCTCACCTTGTAAAAGCCAACAGGCCCCTCCTTAGCCAAGGTTTGCGTGAACACATCTGCCATGCCGCTATACTTGATAGGCCGCCCCCCCACGCCCTGCGCCTGCAGGCGTGTGCGCACCAGCGCCAGCGGGTAACTCACAAACTGCGCAATGCTGCTGCTGGCCATGCCTGTGCCCACAATCGCTACATGTGGCGGCTCGCCATCGTAGCGCTCAAGCAGCATGTCTTTGAACAGCTCAAAGAGGCAGATGTCTACGCCAGCGTACGGCAGGATGCCACACTGCGTAGGCAGAACGACGAGAGGCAAGCAGTGACGGCCCGGCCAAGGTAGCTACTCTGCACATCAGTGTGGTTGCTAGTAAAGAGAGCGCTGCGTCTGATCATTGCAGAGACAGAGCATATTCCCATACCAGTAGGAGGCGATTTTTGATCTTTTGTACAAAGCAGCAGCAGCCTAGTCTCCCACAGTTCACAACGCGCTGTACTGCCTGCCACCAGACGAATCAATAAGCGCGCTGGCATGCGACATTCACAACCAAGCATGCTGCTGCAACAAGCCACATGCACACACCATGTGCAGCCTTGCATGCAGGGGTAGGGTGTCTCTGCATGCTATTCTGCTAGTGTGCTGCTGCTTTGTCAAATGCACGCACCATGGATGGCACCAGCCCTCTGTAGAAAGCTGTCAGGCCCTCTTTCTGCCACAGCCGCACAGCTGTCGCCCAGATGCCTGCATACTCTGTGCTGTGGCACACAGCTAGCCGCGTGCGCACTGTGTCCAGCGGATACACGAGGCCCTACAATAAGAAAAGCACGAATGATGCAGACAGCAGCTGGTGTAAGCTTACTACAATCAAGAGTGCTGTCTGACAAGTGCAGGCGGTGCACACCGTGTCCGGCGGTTACGCAAGCACATTACTTTAGAGATCGAGGCGGCGGTTACAGCACATGGCATAGCACACCACCCAACGCCAGCAGCTCTCGCCGAAGCCAGCTGCTGCAGCGTATGTCAACAATCTGCCTGAAGTACATCGGCCATCCTTGCAAGCAGGGAACAAAGCAGTACACATAAGACAACCCAGCAGTACAGTAGCAAAGATACCTAGCCGCACGCCTCACCTGGCCCACTGCACCGGACACGCCGCCGCACACCATGCGCTGCCAGGGCGTAATTTCAGCCCCGTCGCTCTGTATGCTGTGCCGCATGTGGTCGTTCAGAGCCAGCTTGATGCTCGTCTCTGGCGCAATCTTGAGCACATTCGTGCCATTGCCGCGGAAAAACGAGCGCACGCTGCCTGCACATACACCGGACAGACACAGCTAAGTGCTGCTGCCTGCAGGGTCAACACTGCTGGTTCGGCTGGGCTGCAATGCAACAACTGCTGCTGCCACTGCAGTGCTATGCAAACACGCACATCACAGCGCGGACACAGTGTGCAACGGTGCTGTGTGCTGCAGCTGATAAGGAGAAGCTTGCACTGCTTGTGAAGATGCCTAGGGTCGCAGCTGCAGCTGCCATGAACTGCTAATCACCGCTCACACCCTCACAACAGCCTGTGCAGCTGCTGCACAGGTGCCTATTTGCGTTGCAGCCTGCTGCCGTTTGTGCCTATTGTGCACCGAGCCCACAGCGCACCTTCTGCTGCCATGACGCGCATGCCTTCCCGCAGCGACATCATTTTGCCCTCCTGCACCTGCAGCAGCATCTTCAGCCGGTCCACTGGCGCAGTGGCTGTCCTGCTGAGTGCTCCCGCCAGACCTGCAGGAAGTGATAAAGGTTGTTAAGGAACAGCATGTTGATGATTGCAAAGCAGGAGGTGGAAGCTACGATAAACAACTCAACAAGGGTTTGGCTGTGCACAGTGCAGCTGTGGCTGGACTGTCTAAGCACACCACAGCACGCCAAGCAAGCACTGAGGCTGCTAATCTGGTGATACATAGATTGACGGTGGCCAGGTGCATGCAGGCTATGAACCCCAAAGACAGGACATCATGCTGACTGCATCTGAAGTAGCAGGTGGTGAGCTGTCGATTGCAGCTGTGCCAGCTGCTGCTACTCACCGCCAGCAAAGAAGAACTTGGGTATCCGAAACGGATCATCCGCTTCATGTCCCTGCTGTTGTTGCTGCTGCTGCCGATGCTGCTGATGTTGGTGCTGTGCTATCGCTATACTGTATGACGTGCTAGTTTGAGCCATGGTCTCGCCTCCATGAGGGTGGAGGGAGATCATTATTCATACATAAGCCACCACGCAAGGTGTTGAACAAGCAAAGCAAAGGTTGTGCTGCCCCAATGGAGGAGCAAGCAGCCCTTGCCCGCAAGGGCGTCAGCCCTGCTCACAGCATACTTTGAAATCTGGTTTCGCTGAGTTTGTCAGTGTTTCTAAGTCTGGCAGAGAGCAACACGCTGCTGCCTCCCCCGACAGCACGGTGCGGTTGCTGCTGCTGCCTCTGACGCGTCAAACAAGCTCGACAAACCGATCTTTGTCACCAAGCTATGGTAGACAAGGCGGAGGGCCTGCACATCTTTGTTGCAAGCAGTGTCGTCTGACCTTCTGTCATTTGTACATAATCCCGTAGACCCTGAGGTATTTGGAGGCGCAGCGCACGTAAAGTCACCGGTATATACCTATTCTTGATAATGCAGCACAGCCGCAGCCCAGCTCCATTGAGCAGCCAACCCAACCCGACAGCGGCAGGTACATGTGCCATGCCAAGTAGCAACACCAGTGCTCACGCAAGTTGCGGCGAAAAGGTGGTTAACATGCAGATCAAATGTAGACGGACCGCACAACAGGTGACGCACATCACGTTGTGGTGGTGCAGCTGCCTTGGCCAAGGTTGCCAGTACTGGCACTGGTGCTTCGCCGAGTTTAAAGGGCGCTGAGTGCTGCCACAGGCGGCCGCACATAACTTCCAGAGTGCTGAAAAAGCCAATCACATGTATCTTGAAGCATGCCCATTTGTGCTGTTCAGGCCAGCACATCATCGCAGGCTGTGCATTTCAGCACAGCCAACAGTTCATGCAATCACATGCAAGGTGCGGTCACTTAGTCGCCATACTCATTCCGCTTGGGTCCGCCTGTTTGAAGGTGAAACGGCGTGCTTGTAGAACCCAGGAAACACAACAGATCACGCACACAACATATATTCAAGCTATAACACAAGCGCATATGCATGCACACGTCCAGCCTATCATGGGGCTCTCGACAACCTGTACAAACCTGTACAACACCAAGGGATGCCATGCTGAGGGAAGCATCTGCATACCAACAGCAACACATCTCTGCTCGCGCCGCCACGAATTGGCAGTCCATCCAGAACGACTCAAAGGATCAAGCGCTGACAAAAACCTCTGAGGGTGCTGATCTATTTACAGCCCCACCGCCGCCGCCTGCACTTCACCCACCCGCCCTGCACTGCTCAGCCCTCGCACATAGTTGCTTGCACAGCGGCTTGTGCCGTGACTTGTGCTGCGCCCTGCAGCCCACACTGCAGTACCTCGCCTCCCCGCACTGTGCACACAGCACAGCGCTTACACTGCCGCAACTGCCATCTCCTAACAGCTCAAGCTCGCTCACATTTGCTGTGTTCAAGCACAGCGGGTTTGTGCACCAGAACGGCACCAGCAGCTGCCCAGACAGCACCCCACCAAACGCCTTGAGCTGCCCGGGCAAGTCTCGCACACACCCTTGCTGCAGCACTCCTGCAGGACTCGCAAAATTCAACGAATGCAGGCCATGACCCCCACCACTCGCACCTGCTGCTACAGCAGCCGCATACCCCGCAGCAAAGCCAGCTACAAAACCGGAAGCAAACCCGGTTTCATGATAGTGCCTTGCAAGCTTCATAGCTGCCTTGAGAAGCTGAACTGCGTGCTTTAGAGATGGCAGCACCTCCTGCTGAAGCTGCTGCAGCACTGCCTGCAGGTCAAAGCCACCTACAGGGTGTGCAGGTGCAGCTGCTGCTACAGCTGCTGCCCTGCCCTGGAGGCCGTCCTGTGTGCTTTCCTGCGAGCCCTGCTGCATAACTACCTGCTGTCCTGCAAGCTGCAAGCATGCTGCAAGCATGCTGCCAACTGCGCTGCTATGCATGCCTGCAAGCAGCCCAACATGCTTCTCTACGGCAAGAGCAGACGCCATCGCCATCTGCACATGCCAGAAGGCGTTATGCAGCGTTGCTGTGACGCTGCTGCTGCTATCACCTGCATGGCCAGTGCCTGCTGCTTCCCTGTCTCGTTGCAGCACTTCCCCTAGCAAGCGCCCTCGCAGCTTGATCAACCGCCCAAGCACAAGCAGCCAGGGAACTGCTGCTGCAGCGATACGCACACGTTTCTCCTCCTCCTTCAAACTACCTCCAGCTGCTGCTGCAGCAGCAGACCCTGCTGCACTGTCTGCTGAACAACTTCCTAAACTGCTGGTGCTGTGCTGCTGCAGCTGCCGGGCTAAGCAGTCCAATATGTACACAGGCGTCTGCTCAATTGGGTGCATGGCAATGAGCTCCTTCCTGCCAGAGGTGTCTGTCATCATGAGCTTTATCTTGCTGGTCAGCAGCGCAAAGAGCTGCAGCTGCGCATGACTGCCTGCCTCGCAGGCACCAACCGCTGCTACCAACGGCCCTGGCCTGCCTATGGGTGCACACATCGAAGCCAAGCAAGAGCCCAGCGCGACAGTAGCAGGATGCAGCATACTCTGCCGCTCCCTGCCCAGCCCCTGACCTGCGGTTGCTTGCAGGAGACCCTCCCCACTCCTTGCAGCACCCCTGGGCACTACAGCAGATGTCCCGCTGCAGCCGCGTAGCACTGCTTCTACTGCTGCTGCTACTGGCTGACACATGGCGCGCCATGCGTCTGCTGTGTAGAGAGCATCGAGCTGCTGCTGCCTGTTGGCATGTGTGCGCTGCTGCCGCGCTGTCCTGGCTGCCACTTGCAGGCCATCAAACCCACCACCAGCATGTGCAGCAGCTGCAAGCTCATGCACATGACTGCTGTGGTGATGATGGTGGTGATGGTGATGGTGGTGCTGCGCTTGGTCTTGCTGCCTGTGCTGCGTATCTGCTGCTGCGTGTTCAACCTCCCAAGGAAGCTTCGAGACAGCAGTGAGCACTTCTAGCAGCCCCCATAGTGCCTCACGCGTTCGGGGGCTGAGAGGTGCCCTGCTAGGCGGTGCTACAGCTGAGCCTGTCAATGCAGCAGCAGTATCAGCTACTACGCCTGATGCTGTTGCTGCCGTGTGTGCTGTTGACACCTCTGCAGACACCAGCGCAACTTGGCGCTCGTGTGTTGTTGCTCTGCTTGCTGCTGCTGTGCTCCCTGCTGCAACACCAACGCCAGCGGCGGCGGCAGCATCCGTATGCTGCTGCTGCTGCTTGCTTGTGCCCAGCAAGGCATTCAGCAGGTGCTGCTGGTGCTGCTGCTGTTGCTGCGGGCTCTGATGGCCCAGTAGCTGCTGCAGAGCTTGCACCACCAGCTGCAGCAGCTCCTGCACTGGCAGGTGGCTGTCAGGCTGCAATTCGTACTGCTGCCAAGTAACAGATGACAAATTGAACAACCCAGGAGGTGCTCCTTCCGCAAAGTTGAGGCACCTGCCATCTTTCTGCACTGCACCGACCTTCTGCAGGACAGGCCAGCAGCGCGCAGAGTATGCCGCAGCAGCACATGCAGTGCTAACCATCTCCAGAGGGCTTGGGGGCAGTCCACAGCTGCTGCTGCTGAGCCGTGCAAGGCTGCTGTTACTTCCTAAGCTGCCGCGCCGCCTGTGCTGCACATGCTGCAGTGCGGCACACTGCTGCGCTGCAAGAGGACCGTCAAAGCGTCCGCTGCTGAGCGCTACTGCTGTGTCTAACAGCATCAGCGGTAGCTGCTGCTGCAAGCTCAACACCTCTAGCTCCTCTTGCCCTCTGAAGCCATAGTCTGTGCAGTCATCAACCAGATGTGCTGCTGTTGCTGCACTGGGAGAGACAGCACCTGGCCGTCCCAAGTCTTCATCCCTTTGGGAAATATGTGTACGTGGAGACACTGGGGAACTGGGGGAGCCCGGTGATAAGTCCCTGCTGCTGCTGACCCCCAACACACCTCGTGCTGCACTCACTGCTGCTGTTGGTACGTCTCCTGCAAGGTCTAGTGCTGCTGTATCCACTGTAGCGCCATCACCTGCTGTGCTGCTTCTTCGCCGCAGCACTGCATGGGCTGCGCTGCTGCTTGCTGCTTGCTCCCTGCTGCTGCTGGGCTGTAGGTGTGAAGCGCTTTGCAGGAGGAAGCGCGCAACCCTGCAGGCTTGCACATACTCAACATCTGCTGCGCGCGTAAACACGTCTGCAGAGCTGGCAAGTGCTAGCAGAGGCCCAGGCAACCCTAGCGCTGCCCAGAACTGCAGCAGAGGCGTCGCAGGGCCCTTGTCTTGCTGCTGTGACTCATCTGCTGCTGCTGGCTTGTCTGTCATGCCTAGCACCTGGTTCCAAAGTTGATGCAGGTCACCAGGGCCTGCAGGAACATTTGCAAAATGCAAACAGAGTTGAAAACAACAAAATAGTGTATGCCGGCACTGGAAGCGTATGCCAAAGAGTGTTGACACCTGGGTGACACTGCTGTGCATGGATCCATGTCCACCATGGCTTGGCCATAGCCAGGCTATGAGCTGTGCCTACAACACATAGCATGCCAGCCCTGTTACTGCTCACAGGTGTGTTTCTCTAGATTAGACAATCACAAGTGCTTGGGAGCAGTCCGAGCCTCACCTGCATGGTCATCATCTTCCTCATCTGAGGAGTCCCCAGCACACCCAGCCTGCTGCTGCTGCTGCTGCTCCTGCTGCTTCTTGTGGTGGTGCAACCCCTGCTGCCCTCCCAGCTGCTGTTTCTGGCCCACCTGATGCTGCTGGCAGTTAGGCGCGCATGTGCAAGCTTGCTGCTTGCTTCCAGGTGCTGCACCACTGCTCCTGCAAGCGCTGCAGCTGCAGCTACTGCTATCTGATGATGACAGAGAGGAAGAGGAGCCAGAGGCACCAGACAGCCTGCCTTGTAATGCCGCTGCATCATGCACCACAGGATGCTGCACTGCAAAGCTATCTGCATCATGCATGCCCAGCTGCTGCTGCAGCCGCTGCGTTTGAATCGCCAGCATCGCAAGCATCAGCTGCAGAATTGAAGGACTCTGCAGCAGCTCACGTATCTGCGGTTGATGCTGTTCAGCAGCTGCCGCCGCACCCTCCACCCTTGCTATCAAGCTGCTGATTTGATGCATCAAATCGTCTGCTACACGCAGCCCGCTGAGCATGATCTGTTTGCTGCTGCTGGCCCCAACTTCGCCCATCGCCCTGCCAGCACAGCGCAGCATCGCCATTGCTAGCTGAGCAGCAGGGTCTGCCAGTCGCGCAGCAGCTGGGTCAAAGCTGTTTGCAGGATGCCCCGCCTGCGCTGCTGCAGCTGTTGTTTGACCAGCGGTTGGTGCAGCAGTGAGTCCTGCTGTCTCACTTGCTGACTCATGTGCTGGAGGCGCAAAGATGTCGTCCGGCCAGATGCGCTCTAACATCCGAAACAGGTCCAGCAGCGCTGTTGCAAGGGACAGCGCAGTGGGGCGCGGATTGAAGAACAGTGCACGAGCCTCCTGCAAGCAGCAGCAGCAGCAAACGTTGCAGTGGTCCTCCTGCACACCCTGCTGCTCGTTGCCACCATCATATCTGTTTGAGCTGCCAGCGTACCAGTGTTCCTGCTGCTAGTGCTGCTGCTGGCAGCACCGACACTCCTTGCCTTGCTCCAACACTCTGCAACCCCCAGTCATTGGTAGCATAACCCAGCTCGCAGGAAAATATGCCCACCTGGCGCAGCGCCCATGCCATGGCCTGCAGCAGCGATGTCTGCTCGCAGCGCTGCCTCGCCAAGCTGTCTGCAAGCTCTGGTGGCAGCGCTGCGCCCTGGCTCACGTTGTGGCAGCTCTCCAGTACAGTGGTGGTGGTCTTGATAGCCTACACAGCATGCAAGCAGCTGGTATGTTTAGAACAACAGATTGCTGGTACCTTGTCGGAGGTTGAGCTGTAGGCTGTTCTGCGCAGCAGAGTGATGACGTACGCCTGTCTTATAAACTCCGCCAGCACTGCTGGGACACAGTACATGACACCTGGCAGAACATGTCACCATTCTGAGGCACTGCTGGCCCACAACTGACAGTGCCGCTGCTACACAGTGCTACGAAAGCTGCATGCCTCTGAGAAATGTGCCAGTCTGCTGCTGCTGGCACCTCTCCCATGCATGGCAGTACTGCAGCAGTGGGCTGCACTGTAAACTTTCAGAAGTTACCTGCGCCACACGCGCCACGCTGAAGGCAGGATCATCACCGTTGAGGCTGAGGAGGCATGACGTAACCTGTACATGCAGCAGAAAAGTATGATGGGCTAGCATCAGGCTGGTGGGCAGAGCATGCATGCATGCAGCACCAAGCTGTCAGCACGAACGGCGATACAGCACATGCTAAATAGCCGTAGAACGGATACCTAAGGGTATTATCGAGCATATGGGGCACATGCAAGTGGAGCATGCAGGGTTATGCAAGGAAACAGCAGCACAGCAGCACCTGTCCCAGCTGCAGCAGCAGCTCCAGCGTGAACACGAAGGCAGGGGGCCCGCCGAAGCTTGAAGAAGAGTAAAGGTTGCTGACGGCAGACATCACTGATGATAGCTCCCGCCAGTCCTCGTGCTTCATCATCACACATCTCCGAGTGTCGAAAGTGGCCAGCTGCTGCTGCGCCCGTACCCATGGGTCCTGATCTAACTTCAAAACCTTAGCCGAACCTTCACTTAAACCATTACTACTTGTTGAGTCTGTCCTCAGCTCACGATCGGTGTTCAGCTGTTTATGTGCGACACGTCTCCGAAAGTTGTTGACAAACGCCATCAAACTACATGCTCTTTGCGGTCGATTTTGAAAGCTGCCGTATGTGCCATGTTGCACTGCAGGCCTTATAACTGAGCTGGCGTGTAGGCGTGAAAACATTGGCACGTGGCATGACAAGCTTTGGAAGGGTTATGACAACGAGGCCGGGACAGCAGCAATGGGGTGCTGCCGCACACGGCGCAGATCAAAGTTACCTGGCTGTGACATGGGTGCAGCACATAAGCGCGGCATGGCGGCCTTGCGGCAGGAGCCTGGCAGCCTCATCAAGGGTAGCTGCCGCGGCTAGATCTGGGGGCAGTAGTCAACACCATAATGACCCTCGTTTCACAGGTGCTGCCTGCTTGAACATGCATCCCGTTAAACAATACACCCGCACTCGGAGGCTGGCATTCGCAAACTACCTGCTGGACTGACACCGTTCAACCACGAGCAGGACAACTTGGACTCACATGGACACATGCATATGCGTATTTCTGTTTCTTGCTGAAGCCACGTGATGGGCCTGCCCACGTATATGCCCGGGCTTTTTGTACACATTCCGTGCATCTCTCTTGTTTGTTGCAAAGCCTTTGCATGCAAGACATGATAGTCCTGCCGCTCAGCTATCGCTCGTGCAATGCAACTGCAGCATCCTTGGACAAGACACCCATATCACCCACATCGATGATATCATGCATGAGCCATATGGCTCATGATGCTGCTGCTTGCCTACATATGGATCCACAGCTGCATACTCAAGCAGCCACCAACTCAACCAGAACTTGGCTGCAACTTCCAGGTTTCTGCTGTCACGATCATCCGAATAAGTGATTCTGCGAGCCTCAGCCTCAGCAGGTCTCCAGATAGTCCGAGCGTCAACTGCACCACATGGGCCCAGCCCATGTGCCTAGGCCAGGCTGTGGTCTACCCGCAGTTGTGTATGTTTGTTGCCGTCGTCAACAAATCTGCAGAAACGCTGTGCGGCGCTCATTCTGGCACTCAACAGGTCTGGAAGTAGTCTGTGGCCTTCATTGTTCCGTAGGCCGTTGTGCAGCGGTTGGAGCCCTGCAGGAGTGCAATTTGAAAATGCCAGTTGGCGAGGTTTGTACAGGCACAGTACAGCAGCATTGCCGGCATCATCATTGACAATGTGCTGCCAGTGGTTGAGCCCTAGTTGAGCATCTAGTGCTGCATTGTAGACATATGAGACACGTTTCCCTTGCAGATGCAGCAGTGTGTTCTGGCTGTGTGTGGCGAGCAAGCATGCTGGCAAATACCGGTTTGTGTACAGTATGTGTGTTGACTGCACACAAATCTGGGCCCAGTAACTCTTGGCTGAACTTCAGCGTCTGCATACTGTACAATCTGCACATGCTGCACCCGGGTGAACCCATTATGATCCGATCTGGGCTAGTCTAACAACATAGAACGTCCTCAGCCCAGGCTCCTTGCCCCGATGCCGCCTCACCTTCTTAGCCCAGCCGACGACCATCATGTCAATGCCCCAGTCTGATGTGGCTGGGATCGTGTGTTTCACCCTGCACAGGCACCCCTTGGCACAAGCGCAGGCCTTGCCAACGTTGCTCTTCCACAGCGCATTGCCCATGCTGTCGCCGTCGTCATAAATGCTGACGCCCTTGACGCATGTGCACCTGTAGCCCTTTGTGATTACGGTCGTGGCGTTGCTGGTGCCGTTGTTATAGGCGCAGCCCTCGGGGAAGCCTCGGACGCCTGCAGCAGCGTACCAGCCGCCTGCAGCCAGAATGCAAGAAGAGCACATGCACTTTGAGCACAGCTGATGTTGTTAGATGCAGCTGAATCGACAAAACTTGACCAGACCATGGCGCTGTGCTGGTGGTGAGGCAGCCGTCGCACGCTGAATAGCGACCAGAGCAGTGACGCAACAATGTTAAAACATCGCACCGCCGGGGTTAGACCTCAAGGCCTGTTGAGGTTGAGGCGTGTGTTGGTTCAGCTCTTATGCTATCAATGCCACAGCATGCAAGGCGGCTGCTCTGCTGCTGCTGGATTAGCTGCACAGGTCTGCAGGGAAGTGCAGTGTGCTGCAGCTGTCCACCGGCACTGGATGGTTTAATGCGCACCGTAGAACGTCTGGTTGCGCACTGTCACCTCGCACACGTCTGCGCGGCCATTGTAGTTCATAACACTTGTGCGGTTGGCCTCGCTGCAATCAAATGCAGCCACAGAAGAACCAGTTGGAAGACTCGGCTTACAAGCAAGCAATGGAGCATGAACAAACGTGGGTCTGGGCCAGGCCCAAAGCGTGAAACATGCAACTGCTAGTATCAGGCCTTGTGCATCCGCTGCTTTTGATAAATGTCATACGTCGTACCATGTACTGCGGCTTACATGTCATGAAACCATTTGCTATGTCATACTGTGCACACGGTGCTGACTCAGCAGCGGCCGTTGCTGATATGTTTGCCACTGGCATGCATATGATGAGCTAGTGGCCATGACAACTGCTGCATTTGTAACTTTGGTGGCACCCAGAACGAGCCGTGCATGCACTGCCAGAGGGCCAGTGGCTGACACGGCTGACAGCAATGCAACAGCAGCAACCAGAACAGCACAAATGCAAGTTTTCATATTATCACTGGTCTAAGTTGAAGGCGTTTGTGGCAAACGTTTATCACGTCAGTCTTCCCATCAACACTCAGGCTGAGTGCAACAGTGTCTTAGACCAGTGATAAGCGGCTTCATGCCCAACTCACCCGCCTGTGGCTGGCTCTCCGCCCTTGAAATTGCAGGGGTCCCAGCAGTCGTTGTCCGCTGCGTTTACCTTGAACACCGTCACACCCTTCGGCAGAGCTTGGATGAAAGCTGCTGTTTGTGCTGCTGCTGTATCAGCAGCCACAGATGCGACTGCAGCAGAGTCTGTTGCTGCAGGGCTCTGCTGTGCGGTGATGCTTGTCCACAACGCTGCTGTCGCGCAAGAATGGCGTTGCTGCAGCATCAGCAGGACTAGGGTCTGCCTTCAGAGTCCTAGAAGATGCCAATGCAAACAAACACGCGAGGGCCACCACCATTGTGGCTGCTGCTGTGCTTCTCCTCATTCTGCTGGCACTTGTAGGCTGCAGCGCAGCAGCAAACGATTGTGCGCATAAGAAAATCGGATGCAGGAACCAGTCACATACGTAGGTAAGCAAATGTCGACATTCACAGTAAGTGCTGTTGCCACAGACTGGGGGCTGCTGCTGCTGCCAGCAGCACGGTGCTGCTTGACACATGCAACTGTAGCCTGAGGTGGGCCTGACTTCAAGTATACAGCCGCCACGACAACTGTGCTGCTACAGGGTTCTGTTTAGCAACAAAATCAACCAACTTATTTCACAATCAGAGAGCTGCGCTCAATCGCGTGGTGCGTGCAACGGGGTCAGGGTCGCAGGCTGGCGAGGTCGACGACAACCCAACAACGAGCGTAGCTGAAGATGAAGCAAACTGACGTATAGCAGGTTGTGAAGGTTTCAGCGCGAGCTTACGCCGCATATCAATAGCCCGAAGCCACCAAGCCGGAAACTATTGCCTGTTATTTGCGGGTACTTTTTTGCTGGAGGGGTGTCAGCTTGCACGCACGCCTTGATAAGGACTTTGATGAGTAACACTGCTGCTTTTGATAGTGTTTGGAACCCGGGCGTGTGAGGTCCACGGTCGGAGGTTCTCTTCTCCGAACACGTGGAGGTCCCACTGAAGCTCTCTTGAACTGTACGAGCAGTGATTGTCAGGGTACACCTGCTCAAGGCAACCAGCAGGTTGATGAAGTTCATTCTAAACATTACAGTATACTGCGCTGGACTTGCCAGATGCGTCACCATATGCATCTGAGGTAGCAGGTACAGCTGCATCCGACAAGGACACCGGACTCACCACCCCTGCTTAAAACATTGAAAAAAAACCTTCATAGCACGTAGCACACATAGAATGCAGGTGCTGGGTGCCACAGTTGCGGCTTTCAGAATTTAAACGCTCGCAACGTACTGTCACAGCACAGTGTTATGGCTCTGTTGGCAATTGTCGAGAACACATGCAAACAAGCTGCTGACGGTGATGCAGCAACATCTGCGTGACACTAGTGTTGTGGATCAATCCGTTGCATGCTACCAAGGACATCCGGTTAACCCACAAAAATGTCATTCAGCGCCGTGATCCAGCGACGGCCTGTCTACGGCGTCTGCCTATTCAATTGTATTGCAACACACCCTTCTCTAGCAGGTCATAGCCTGTATGGAAGCGCGGCTCTTGCCGCACTGCGCTTGAACCTGCTGCTGCTGCTGTTGCTGCTGCTGCCGCTGCTGTTGATGACTGGCGTGACGGCTGCCGCGAGTGCAGGCGTGATGAGGAAGTGCGCCGCACACCAGAGTGTGACACCACACCCTCAGGGTTGCTGTCAGTCTGCGTCTGCAGAAATATCCTGGGGGCATGGTCCCTGCATACGAGGCAGCAGCAATGGCACGTGCCCGCGTCAACCATGCATTTGGCCTGTCTGCAGTGCAAAAACCACCAACACGCTGTCCACATGCTGCAGGTGGGTTGCATGACAAGGCATGCCGCAAGAGTGCTCACAAAAATGTGAAAGAGGCTCTTCCAGCATGACTCTGGCATGCATAGCTTGCAGACTGGACCACCATGGCATGCACTATGCATTCAACGCAGCCGCCACTGACAAAAGGATCTGCTTGAGTGCTCAGCCACCACCACAACACACACGCACGCATGCACGCACGACAAGTCGCCGCAACTGCACTTACTCTAAGCTGCCATCCATCAGCTCATCATGCTCCCGTATGTCCTTCATGACCAGCTCCCGCGCCTTGACCAGCGGGCCAGTGATGGCCTGCCGCAGCGCTGCCGTCTGCTTCTCAATCATCATGCTCTGCAGGATGCGGCCGTCGCGGATGTCGCTGGCTGCCTGCTGCAGGTGCTCCTTGACGTGGAAGCGGTCCAGCTTGTGGTTCTGCACCTCCACAATGTCGCCCCTGCACACCCACACGCACATGTGACAGTCTTGTATTGCAAAGCAATCATACAGAGAAGCAATGACAGCACGTGGGTTTGTATGTTCTGCACCTTCACAATGTCGCTCCTGCACACCCACATGCACATTCATTTGACAGTGGTTTTCAGCACCACGTATGCAAAGCAATCCTACAGAGAAGCCAGGACGGCACGCGGCCCAACTGAGGTTGACTTCTGCTGTCCAAAGCAACACAATCGCAGCATTACATGCAGTGTGTGATTGCCTATGGAATGGCAGCCCATCTGGCCAGCAACACTGGATCTGTTTGCCAGCAGTTGCGGTGGGCCCCAACTTGGTCTGTAACAGCCAGCTGCACATGCACATCAAATACTCACCGCGTCACGATGCCTTCCAGCGGCCCGTGGTGCCGTACGACTGGCACGTAGTTGAGCCCCTGCTCCTGCATCAGGTTGTAGATGAAGGTGAGCGGCATGCCTGGCGGGATGACGAGCGGCGCCACCTCCACCTTGCTGGCCAGGTCAATTTCCGGCTCGTCCTCGTGCTTTGCCAGCAGCTCCATCACACTGCAATTTGCATTAGCAGAAGCAGCAGCTCAATCATTCCACTGTTGAATCAGCAGAGGGCCAGTGGGGAATCAGTTGCTATGGTCCAGCACGAGGGGCGCCACCTCCACCTTGCTGGCCAGGTCACTCTCCGGCTCGTCCTCGTGCTGCGCCAGCAGCTCCATTACACTGCGATTGCATTTGCATTTGCAGAAGCTCAATAAAAAGAGGGCCAATGTGTGGTCAGTTGCTACTGTTCAATCAACAGAGGGCCGGTGGGTAGTCAGTTGCTGTGGTCAAGCATGAGGGGCGCCACCTCCACCTTGCTGGCCAGGTCGATCTCAGGCTCATCCTCGTGCTTCGCCAGCAGCTCCATTACACTGCAGTTTGCATTAGCAGAAGCAGAAGCTCAGTAAGTCTACTGTTTGATGAACACATGGCAGTTGGGTAGCATCAGTTGCTATGGTCCAGCCAAAGCGCCACCTCCACCTTGCTGGCCAGGTCGATCTCCGGCTCGTCCTCATGCTTCGCCAACAGCTCCATCACACTGTGAAATGCATTTGCAATTGCAGAAGCTCAGTAGCTCTACTGTTCAATTAGCAGAGGGCCGGTGGGTAGTCAGTTGCTCTGGTCCAGCACGAGGGGCGCCACCTCCACCTTGCTGGCCAGGTCGATCTATGGCTCGTCCTCGTGCTTCGCCAGCAGGTCCATCACACTGCAATTGCCAAACATTATATGCTTCAGACTTAGTATCATGAAGCCCACTATCAGCCGAACACAGGGCAGGTGGGTAGCCAGCTGCTGTGATCTACCATCTGTGCGGCTCATAGGGCTTGGTCCGCCGCTAGCCCAACAACCCGCACTATCACACTGCAGGCAAGGAATGCACAGGCGGGCTGGCAGACACTGCAGGCAGATGGCTGAGCGTATGCCAAGTTGGTCTGCCCCATTGGTCGCACCTTGTCCTGCTGATAATGCCCATAAAGTCGCCAACATCGCCAGGCCGTGCCGGCACGCTGATCACAGTGAAGGCCAGGGTTGTCTTGTGTGCGTCGAGCGTATTCATCAGGTTCTCGCTGCTCTCAACAACAGCAAAGCTGGAGCTGACATTGGGCTTGCTCATAACGTCCTCAGCCTGCAGTGAGCAACACCAAGTTGCAAATTGTACAATGAGTAAGGTGCGTGCAGCTAGTTGAGTGCAGTGCGTTGCACTTGCAACAGCTTGACGCAGCGGGCTCCATCGACTTGGTCGCCAGCCGCCATTCGCAGGAAGTTCAACCGGCTGCATGCAGACGATGCTGAGGCAGATAGTTGCTTGCATTCCCGCTGTCCAGAGGCTGCTGCTTTGCTGTGCTAATAGACGGGGAGAGCAGGCTGCCAGGCCGCTTACCTCCAGGTGTGCTCTGTTCACGATGTGTTCTGGGATGCCTCCAACGAAGTTGAAGCCCTTGAGCATGATCTGGTGGTCAAACACGCTACACACAGCAGGCGACAACAGTGACATGTCAGCTATCTGCCTGAACACTTGACTGCCCCTGCCATGCTTGTATCCGTCAGCAATTGCCATTGGGGCATTGCCATGCCCCAATAGCAGGTAACAAGGCCACACAATGGCAGATCAGCCTCTTGAACGCTTGGACACGCTAACCATGCATGCCACGGACATGGCATATCCATGTGCTTGCAGGGCTGTTCCTTGGCACCTTGATGAGTATGTCTGCCAGACGTACCCAATAACTACACCCCGCACCATATGCACCAACAGCAGATGTACTGTGCACTGCTTGCTGCCTGCGCCCCACATGTAGTCGACGGTATACAGGACATCCTGTCAGGTGTGGCAGTCAGTAGCAGGATGGTGTGCAGGATGTAGGGACCCATTCCTGCAGCGTCCTGCCCACCTGTAGTTGAAGCGATCCCCCACTCCCTTTGATATGATAAGCACCATCATGAGGAATGGCAGTATGTTGGGTGCGCCCGTCATCTCCATCAGCACCAGGCACATGCTGGCAGACATGCGCATCAGGCCACCGAGGAACGACGCTGCAAGCACATGGACGCAAGCAAGCAATTTACAAGATGCGCCTGAGGTTCACAGCTTGATAGTGTCATAGCATCTTGCTGCGATGAAAATGCAAACGCCACACCACATGCTTGCAACTTGGTTGCCCATGACGCCCTCTGCAGGAAGGATGCCGGGTGCCTGCCGACATGCGTATGCTGATTTAGCTGTATCTTATAACACCAAGGTGAACACGAGCCTCACCTGCCCCCAGCAGAGCATAGATGCCCACAAGCCCTGCCTGGCTGCCGTCAATGAGCCCCATCTTCAGCAGCACCTCTGCCCAGATGCGCCCAAAGCAGCCGCCAAAGATCAAACTGACAGTGAACAAGCCACTGGGAATGAACGCGCCATATGTTATGGCTGCCAGGAAGTAGTAGATTGCGCTGTACAGCAGGAGTGAAGACACGTGGAATGTGCCGTGTGGTGCTGCAAACAGTGCCTGGATCTTGAAGCCTTGAGGGTTGAATGCTAGCACTGCCAGATCGTTGTAGTCACCGTCTGCACAGCCGTAGCCACCGAATGTCATGAACATAGAGGCGCCTGCAAGCAAAGCACGGTTTGCACGCATTGCAGCAGGGCAGTAGCATAGTCTGGCATTGTTCTGCCTGTAACAAGTGAGGAGGATATGGGCCGTGGCTGCTGCACACAATACGCAAGGAGGCACTTCCAGTGCATGCGGTTCTGCAGATTGGGATGTGCTCTGGTCTCACCCTTTACACAGTGCGAAGGGTCTTGTGTATCACACTTTTTACAGCGGCCACCCAGAGGCACTGCAAACAGCACTATGGAGGTGATGATAGAGATGCCACACACCTGCAGATGGGACGCAGCGGTTGTCAGATGAGTATCACGAAACCATTGGAATTGTAAGCAAATTCAACACCATTACGCCTGTCGATGATCATAGCTTGGTGATTCTCTGTGGTGCAGCTGCATGCTCGTGCGTTAGCGAGTGGCCACCACAGCAACTGTTGCGGAGTCAGCTGTTGAACAGGCTTCATTTACACACTGTCAAGCACGGTCGAGCACTTCAGCAATGGCACTGGATGATCTGTCTGCTGCGTGCTGCTTGGCTCTCAGCCTCTCTCACCTCCAAGATTCTGAAGCTGAAGAACTTTGACCACTTCTTGCGCACCAGACACACCCAGGTGTTGAATGCTGTAAAGACACTGGCAACCCAGCCGCCAACCACCGCCAACAGCACAAACGCCCACGTCTGCAAGAAACAAAACAGCATGCACTAGGGTTGTTATGCGTGGGTACAAACAGGAGAGAAGCTGCAACAGCACATGCAGGACCACAGTCAATGCCATGGTTGCTGCTGCGCCGCACGCCTAACAAGCTACCTGTGTGCTGCAAAGCTCACCTGGCCATAAGGCGTCGGGTATGCTTGCTGGAACCTGCAGCGGCAGCCAGGCAACAATTTGTCAGGCTTAATTCCATCAAAGCAGCTGCAGCTGTTCAGCACAGCCTGCCGCTACAATGCACAGATACACCATACACTGTCGCAGTGGCTTGCCACACAGCACCGCAACGCAGGCCAGCCTGAAGCTGAAAATGTGCTGGCATACCAGCACTCAGCTCAGCTGAGCATGTGCTGGCAGCGTCTGATCTCCTCAGCGCTGTGTACCATACCAGAAAGCCCCACAGCTGCAGCGGCTGTGTGACTTGCATATGTTGATGCTGTACCTCGACAGACATACACAACTGGCTTGTCACAGGTTCATCAACTTGCATCATGCGTGATGTCAGCCAGGGTCAGCTGCCACTGCAAAACGCATGCCAAGCCGCGCACCATGCCAGTGATCCCCATTGCAGGTAGCTGCAGTGGCCGTGTGAGACGCAGATGCTGATGCTGTACTTGGACATGTCACAGGTTAATGGGTTGCATGTCAGTGAGATTCAGCTGCCGTTGCTAAAATCACGCCAAGCCGCGCACCATGCCAGAGAGCCCCACTGCAGGTAGCTGCAGTGGCCGTGTGAGACGCAGATGCTGATGCTGTACTTTACTACCACAATGGTGATGGCGCTGACAAGGAAGCAGCGCCACGTCAACTCCTTGCGCCACCTGCAGGACCAAAACAATATACAAGTTTCAAGAAGCTGCGCTGCAGAGCTGCCAGCGGCAACAGAGCTGCTGAAACAGACAAGCCTGCGGCACCTGCGGGTACATGCTGAAAACGCACGCTGCTGTTGTACCTTATGCATCACCGCCAACATGCTGTGGATTTCCTGCAAGCAACAGCCATGCTGTGCGCAACTAAAGTCAGCCATCTTCAGCATGCATCGCCACTGCTGTTGCTGCCTCACCTCGTGGACATCTCCATAGCAAACAACACGCCTCCAACTGCCGCCTTGAATGCTGTGCACACACCGCACGCAGCCCCGCATGCGCAACTGCAAACAACCAACTTCAGCATGCATCGCCATTGCTGTTGCTGCCTCACCTCGTGGACTTCTCCATAGCAAACAACACGCCTCCAACTGGCGCCTTGAACGCTGTACACACACCGCACGCAGCCCCGCATGCGCAACTGCGAACACCCAACTTCAGCATGCATCACATTTGCTGTTGCTGCCTCACCTGGTGGACATCTCCATAGCAAACAACACGCCTCCAACCGGCGCCTTGAACGCTGTGCACACACCGCATGCAGCCCCGCATGCCACCAGGTCCCTGATGTCTCTGTTGTAGGTGTAGGTGCCCCAGTGGCTGGCAGCATCCATCTTCTGCTTGAACCAGCTGCTACTGCCTGCAGGCATCCACAACAGCACACATGCAGTTGCTGTAGAGAGCTGACTGCTAGTGAGAACCCCCGAGCCCACAGACCTGTCCTCCATGTTTTCCAGGCTGGCACATCCCCTTGCAGGATCCCCAGCTGCTCTTGCTGCCATGAATATGCTGCTACACCCATCAGCTGCCACTTGCAGCTGCTGCTGCTGCTGCACTGCCTGTAGCTCATGCTAGCTTGACATAACCTGCTGGTGCAATTGCTCTTGTGCCTGCTGCTCACCAAGGATCACTGCCAAGATGGATCCTGCATGCAGCATAGGCCCCTCCTTGCCCATCACCAGGCTGCTGCCAACTGCCAGTGCACTGCCTATGACCTTGGCCACAAACGTCTTGATTGTGAAGAAGTTTCTGAACACTGGGCTCTCCACGCCGTTCAAATACGCTTTGACGTCTGGAATGCCTGACCCTGCTGCTGCTGGCGATATCAAAAAGAGTGACAGGCTGGAGCCAAAAGCTAGCAGCAGGTTGAAGCCCAGGAATTTGAAGAATTTCGGGATCCAGGCTTCGTGCAGTGACTGCATAACAGCAGCAGCAGGGGCATAAACAGGCACGTGTACACGGCAGCTGCGATCGCAGGAACTGTAAGCATGCACATGTCCGCATGGAGTGGCAGCATGCCTTGCAACTGCTGCCTCAGTCGGTTCAGCCTATTGGAGCTGCTATTGCTGCCTCGAGCAAATTCCATGCGGCAGACAGTGACCAAAGCACACAGTTGGCATGGTGGGTTGACACGCCTCGTATGCAGCACCATCCGCTTGCAGGCACAACTGCTGCAGCTGATTGTAGATTACACACACAGTCGCATAGGTGCCTCACCACTATGTCGATAACCAAGGTGCTGCGCATGTGGTAGAGGGATGCCACCAGCATGGACTGCAGGAAGCCCATCACTGCTGTGGTGACCGCGATCCTGCGCGTGACAAGCCCTGCTTGCATGAGCCATTGCCTGCTGATTACCGGCTTTCATAACATCTATCGGTGAAGCTGAATATGCTTACACAACCAAGAACGTCCATTTCAAGACTGTGAAGAGCTTCGGAATGTGAACCTGCTGCCCCATGACTGATGAACTGCTGCTCTCAGAGGAACTTGGGGAGGTACTATGCCAGCGGGCACTCCGGTACAATCAGGTGATGCATGACAAAAAAATGATATCGTTACATGCAGCGAAGGACCATACACTATTGACATTCCGAGGAAGCAAAGTCATGTTTCCAGCTGGTAACGCAAGCTGACGGTCATACTTGGCTTTCGACGTCAAACAGCAACCGATCGGGTTTGAAAGGTAAGTTCAGGCAACTGGAAGCAAGCGACGTGCTTGCAATTTGAACGACTGGGACCTGACACGTGTTACATTGACCGAATTTGGTTCCACCCACATGGCTGCAGTTTATGCACAAGTTGATTGTGCACTGTGTGCTTTATACTATCGAGCGCGGCATCGATGACTGCGAAAGTTGATCCTCCAGCCGTAGCAGATCACTGTGGCACACCAAGGCAGCAGTTACAGTGATGGAACACACCAACCTTCTGTCTCCTGCACAATCAACCACAGAACTTCCTCCAAACAGCGCATCACGAGGACTTGGGTGCCAGCACCAGCTTCATCTGCAGCAACAGTCAGGCAGGAGAACAGGCAGACACATCATGATCTGCACACTGGCTACAGCTGGGGAAGAACTTCCGCTGAGCTGGAGTCACGGCAGCTGCACACCCAGTGCTACAGATATCCTCGCCCCCAGTGAGCTGTACAACAATAAGCTGTCATTCGAATGACGAGCAGGTGCTGTTCATCACCATGCACTGTATAAGCTGCATGCTGTCTTGCAACACAAGCAGTACACGTGCGGAAACCCATTCTCTGCTGATCGCTTGCACAGCATGAAGACCATCTCGTACTGCACAGCGGTGTCCTGCAAGCAGTCCAAAGCAAGAGGTCAAAGTCAACCCACCTGTTCCAGCATCAGGAACATGGCCACGTTCCAGCTGCCCAGGCGCGCAAAGTTGGGCAGGAAGCCGTTATAGAACGCCTGCAGGACACGCAGCAACAGCAGCAGTGGCAGCGGCAGCATGACAGTCGGCAGCAGCAGTCAAGCAACGAACAACTCACACAGATTGTCACACACGACCTGTGACCGCGCATGTAGTGCTGCCCTCGATGTATCTGTGCAACCTTCACCAGTCATTGGCGAGCCATTGGCTATACTATCATGGTATGCATGGCTCTGACTGTGTAGATAGCATGTACAACACAGGCATTTTTCCTCAAAAACGCTCAGCATTCGTCAAGGTCCCATTAGGCTGCACAGGTCTGCTGCAGGTGCTATGCAGCTGTCTCCTACCAGCAGCCCGTCGTTGCGTGCAGTCTTCACAAAGCAGTCCAGCACCCCAGAGTACTTGCCCGTGGCATCACCTGCACAGCACACCACACCACAGCACAAATGAGCAACAGCAGACACTTTGTGACCAAAGGAAAACAGTGCCAGCCCATGCGCAACACAGCCAGGCGCTCAAAAGAATCTCAGCAGCACGGAAGTGAGCCATAACGCCGCTGCTGCTTGATGTCAGGGGTAGATGCAATCTGCACGCATGTATGTAGCCGGCACCCAGTTGCCACCAGATGCAGATGACATTGCTGTGCCACGCGTGCCCCATTGCTGCTGCTGCTGCTGCTGCCCACTCACCCATGACCCTGCTCTTCACCACATCTACTGGTGAGCCCACGCACACTGCGAAGAAGCCAGCTCCCAGGCCTGCCACCAAGTGGGTGACCACATTGTCAGTGAAGTAGCCGCTCTCCAGCAGCGACACCTGCACCAGCAGCAGCAGCAGCAGGTTACAAACACCGCAGGAAGTCAGCAGCCATGCCTCCAGCAGACTACTATGCAGTTACAAGTCTGGCCCTAACACTGCAACCACGTAGCAACACTTGGAGAACACTGCACATCAACAGGAAGCCCGCAGTCAACATGCAGCAGTGCTCCTTACCTCCTCCTCCTGCCTCCTCCTTACCATGCTCCTTACTCCAACCGTAGCTGGCCAGCTCTGCTGCATCAGCGGCGGCACCCTCAGGCACCAAACCATCAACACATAGCTTGTGCTTGACATGCAGCAGTGTCCACACCTTTATCATTAAGCCACCAAACCATGAACGCATCGCCTGTGCTGAACATGCAGCAGTGTCCGCACCTCTATCTGGTCATAGCTGGCCAGCTCTGCTGCATCAGCAGCGACACATTCAGCCACCAAACCATCAACGCACAGCCTGTGCTAAACATACTGTGGGTAGGTATGTAACGCTGATTTTTTGGCGGGCTACTTTCAGGGCTATAAGGTTGGGACTCCTATTACATGCAGCAGTGTCCGCACCTTTATCTGGTCGTAGCTGGCCAACTCTGCTGCATCAGCAGCGACACATTCAGCCACCAAACCATCAACGCATAGCCCTGTGCTGAACACACTGTGGGTACGTCTGTGACGCTCATCTTTTTTGGTGGGCTACTTTCAGAGCTATATTTGACGAAGGGTTGGGACTCCTAATACATGCAGCAGTGTCCACACCTTTATCTGGTCGTCGCTGGCCAGCTGTGCTGTGTCAGCAGCAACACATTCAGCCACCAACCCATCAATGCATAGCCTGTGCTAAACATACTGTGGGTAGGTATGTAACGCTGATTTTGTTTGGCGGGCTACTTTCAGGGCTATTTCGAGCTAAGGGTTGGAACTCCGCAGGAAGCCAGCAGCAGCAGGTTGCCAACACCGCAGGAAGCCAGCAGCAGCAGCAATAGGTTGCAAACACCGCAGGAAGCCAGCAGCAGCAGCAGCAGCAGGTTGCAACCACCGCAGGAAAGCCAGTAGCTATGCCTCCAGCAGACTACTATGCAGTTACGCGCCAGAGCCAAACACTGCAACCAGGTAGCAACACCTGGTTCACACTGCACATCAACACGCAGCCCGTAATTGACATGCAGCAGTGTCCACATCTCTATCTGGTCATAGCTGGCCAGCTCTGCTGCTTCAACAGCGACACATTCAGCCACCAAACCATCAACGCATAGCCTGTGCTACACATGCATAGCTTGTGCCACACATGCAGCAGTGTCCCCACCTTTATTCAACAACGCATAGCTTGTGCCAAACATGCAGCGGTGTCCCCACCTTGATCTAGTCGTAGCTGGCCAGCTCTGCTGCGTCAGCAGCGACACATTCAGCCACCAAACGGCCACCAAACCAACAACGCATAGCCTCAGCAATAGCCTGTGCCAAACATGCAGCAGTCTCCGCACCTTTATCTGGTCATAGCTGGCCAGCTCTGCTGCGTCAGCAGCAACACATTCAGCCACCAAACCATCAACGCATAGCCTGCGCTAAACATGCAGCAGTGTCCGCACCAGGGATTTTTGTTTCTGAACGGCCCCTGGCCTCTGGTTGGCCACGGGGTATGGGGAGTTGGCTGGTTTTGGCCACGAGTCTGGCCACCAGGCACTGCCCGTGCCATTCGTTCGGCCACGGCGGGCGGCTTGGCCAACTCCTTTGCAACGACCATTGGCCCCATGGGGGTCAGGTGGCACCAGGAACGATTACACCCCCCCCCCCAAACGCTTAACCTTGCGACTGTCTTGTCAGTTACTCCCCATTGGTTGGTGGTGTTGCGAAACACCGGTTTGCGCTAAAGCGCTTATGAGGCTGCAGCCATTGGCTGGGGCCTGCTCACTGCGCCGTCGCGCTTAGCTGCTGCTGCTGTACTGAACCAGCCTCAGCTAGTTCAGGTTATCGCACTCTACACTTCGGTTAATGCGGTTGGCAGCAGCAACAGTGAGGATGGCGTAGGCCTCTGTGCTGATGTGGGTTTGTGTGTATTGGATGCACCGTATCGGTTATATATGCAGTTTGTGCATTTGTAAAGGGGCCGCGCAGCGGAGAATTTATTTTTACCGTAATTGTAAGAGTTATGTTGAAAAAAGCACGTCACACTGTCACCAAGATAAAGGGTGGCCAGCCTGTGACTGGCCAGCACTGCTGCAGCAGCACAGTCATTTGGCTCCCGCCCTGGGCAGTGCACACACAACTGGCCACCAGATCTGGCCACCAGGCTCGTACGTAGAACGGCGGTGGCCAACCTTTTTAGTCCATTTTGCCACGGTGGCCAAAAAAATGTCTGGTCCGCACCTCTATTTTGTCGTCGCTGGCCACCTCTGCTGCGTCAGCCATACATTCAGCCACCAAACCATCAACGCATAGCCTGTGCTTAACATACTGTGGGTAGGTATGTGACGCTGATTTTTTGGCGGGCTATTTTCAGCGCTATTTTAAGCGAAGGGTTGGGATCCCTAATACATGCAGCAGTGTCCGCACCTTTATCTGGTCATAGCTGGCCAGCTCTGCTGCGTTGATGATGGCATTGCGTGCGATGTTGGGCCCCAGGCCCTTCCACAGGCCCATCATGCCCTCCTCCCGCTTGATGATGCCGTACGCCTTGAACGCGTTGGGGTACTTCTTGGGCTGCCCGGGCGCCTTCTTGCCCTCACTCTGCATGCGCACCTGCAGCAGCATAGATACAAAGATAGCGTTGAGTGTCTTTGCATTGCGTTGGTGTACTTCTTGGGCTGCCCAGGTGCATTTTTGCCCTCGCTCTGCATGCGCACCCGCTGCAGCACAGACACAACATAGCATTGAGTGGCGTGCATTGCATTGGGCAACGTCTAAACTCGCCTGGGGGGGCCTTCTTTCTACACACCTTGGTCAACACTGCCTGACGGAACGTATGACTTCAATTGACCAGGTCTCAGAGCATTCCGCTATCCTATCACCAGCAACACTGGCGGTAATTGCCAACAGTAGTATGACAGACACAAACAACAAACACAAACAACATGGTGTTATAAACCACATGGCCTCACCTTGACCAGGTCTGTGGGGCTGGCCACTGTGATGGCTTTGGCGCCAGTGGCCAGGCCTACTGCTTCTGTTACATAACACAATCGGCAGTATCAAAAAACTGCAGTTCACACCCACATTGCCTTACCTTGACCAGGTCTGTGGGACTGGCCACTGTGATGGCAATGTCACCGGTGGCTAGGCCTACTGCTTCTGTTACATAACACACCTAGCAGTATCGACACACTGTAGCTCACCTTGACCAGATCTGTGGGGCTGGCCACTGTGATGGCGATGGCACCAGTGGCCAGACCAGACGCGATCTTCAGGTGCAGCGGCACATCACCAACGTGGTCCTTGCCCACAAAGAACTGCTTCACCTGTGATCACACGCATAATGGACGCATGAGATGTGCCACAGCAGCAGCAGCAGCAACAGCAGCGCAGAGATTGTCATCAGTAAGAGGCCAGGCACGCATAGTAGCCACAACGGGTTATGACCAGAGCTTGGCCTGCAGGCGCAACATATGCTGTGCAGATGCGCCGCTGCCGCTATGTGCCAAAGAACAGTCAGTTTGAACCGCATGAGCTATGATAACTGCCAAGTGCAGCCAGCAGGGGCAGCCAGGCAGGCAAGCTGTACTGTTAGGTACTGCAACGGATGACACATTGCTGCTCAATCCACTGCATGCGGTGCTATCAATGCTGCTGCTGCTGCCGCTGCAGCTACGACTTGTCCCTTCATGGTGCTGCGATCTGAAACGCTGCCAGTTGCGCTGCATTGCTGGTCTGTGGCTGATCCAACCCCACGCTGCTGCTGCTGCTGCTGCTGCTGCTGTGGAGGCCCATCGCTGATGTGTCACCCGCACGTGTTTCACTGCTGCTGCTGCTGCTGTCGGTTCTACTTACCGGCTCATAAAGGCCGATGCGCAGCCCTCCGTACATGACTTGTCGGTGTAGGCCTGCAGCACACATCACACGACAAAGAAACCCTAGTCAGTTGCTCGTCATCAAAGGCACATATGCTTGCATCCAACCTAAAGGTGAGCACACAAAGATGATGCGGGAGTGCGAGATCTTCATAAGGTGCACGGCTGCAGACAGGGCTCAACGTGCAAGTGATCTGTCCTCATGTCTGCATAGTAGCTCTTGCTGCTGTTGTTGAGTCAGTCGCTGCTGCTGCTCAGCCAGAAAAGGATTTTTGCAAGCACTAGATGCCCAGCTACCTGTATAGCAGGATCCCTGCATTGTTATGCATGACTGTCTTACAAACAAAGTTGTGTGGGAGCCTCAGCGCACCTGGTTCAAGGCCCTTCCATAGTGCAGTTGGCCCCTCCTCACGTGCTATGGTGAGGCATGTGCCCAGCAGGCCCCTGCAGACAGCACAGGGCATGATAGTTTCAGCAAACAGTTGCAGAAAGTGTATTCGTTGCAAAATAGAAGATCTGAAGGGCCATGCTTACTTGTACTTGCCAGCACCGCCTCCTCCTTGCAGCTGCAGGCGCACTTTTGCTGTGTCCAGAGGCAGTGTGAGGGCCTGCAGAGCAGCTGGACATCAGCTGACGGGACAGACGGAGTGTATGAAGCATATAAAGCTGTCAGCACGTTTGTACCTCTGCTGTGCATGCTGAGATGGCGCTAGCAGCGAACAGGTTGGGGAAGGGCAACTGCGGTCCTGATGATGGGGGCGACATGGTGCCTGTTCTGTGCACTAAATGCTGCCAAAATACTTCGTATGATCACGGAGCCGCTAATGTGCGGGGAAGACACGATCGAAGGTGTTCCAACCAGCCAAACAGTCGCGCCAAAAGACTACAACACAACACTGCCAATGACAACGACTAACACGTCCGCAACACCGTCCTGTGACCGCCAACCACGATCGAAATGCTTCATGTGTGACATGAAGAGCGTTTGACGCCATTCCTGTCTGATCAACGCCAGGTCTGATCAGCTGCAGAAGCCCCAGTTCAGCTGCCCTGGTCATGTGCGGCTGTTGTCCGTCTTTGGTTCGCTGTTTGGTGCTGAGTTCGGTCTATACACGAAGACCAACGTATTTTCTGTTTGTAGGGGGCAGTAGGCGCCGCTGCTATTCAGCAAGGCTTACACCAGGCTGCTGCTGCCATCTTTCCAGGAGAAGCAGTAGCACTGCTCTTTGCAAAATGCAGTTGGCGGGATGCTGCAACCCAGCACCTGCTGAGGCTACGTTCCTTATGCACTTGCTGCAAGTTCTGGTCGCCATCCACCCCTGAACCTGTATCCTGCTGCAGCTACGGCAGGGCCTCGGTTCAAGACCACTTGCAACCACCAAGCCACAGTTCCCGAGCCTTGCTTTGAGCCTTTGTAATAGCCTTGCTTCAAGCCAACACCTGTTCACACTCAGAACGTACATAGCATCAGGTTACACGGCTGCTGTCACGCAAAAGCCTGCTGCACTGCAGCTGGTGCGCCTCGCCGCAAGACGTGCACCAACTGCCAGCATGCGCTGCACTGACAGCTGCTGCTGCCTGATTGTCAACACAACAACGTGCGCTGTCGCCCCCAAGATGCGCCTCCAGCAAGGTATAACAAGGTGTTACAAAAAGTAACACGGGACTGCTGCAGCAACGTGTTTAGGCCTCCACCTGCTCACGCAGACGGCGGATGGTGCTGCGCACTGTCACGGAGGAAGCGGTGCTGCACAAGAATATTACACACAGATGACAGAGGCACAGCAGACACGGCAGCAGCAGATCAGTATGAGTCGATAGCAGTGACCAAAAGATTTACTATGTGAAGTAGATGTGGTGTGGCACTACTGCATTGTGAGGAACATGCCACTCCTAGCTGAGCAGGCACATTAGACCTGCAGTACGTGCAGCATGCCAGTATGCATTATTTTTTGACAGCATCCTGCTTGACTGCTCGACCACTCGATCAGTGCAAGCAGTTTGATACCATCCTGCTTGACTGGCTCGTCAGCAGCTGCACTGCAGCTGATTGAGAAGAGCCTGCTGGTGATGCAAGCTGCGTAGCCCTTGTTACAGCAGGCCGCTGTTTTCCCTGCTGACGATGCGCCCAGATATCCTCGACTGGAAATGCGCTGAGTTCAGCTGCATGCCACGCATGTCATCTGTTGCTGTGGCTGGTTTGCGACTGTCAGGCCCTCCGAGCAAGGCTGTTGTGGCCAGGCTACTATTTAAAACTGCGCAGCCGCCCCGCGTTGCTTCTGCGCAGCTGCTAAGCGGTACACTGATTTGACAAGCCATGCTGCAGCTTTGTATTTGATGATGACGCCAGAACACCGGCGTCCCAGCTTTGCTGCTCAACAATGCGATGCTGATGCCGCCATTGCTGGCGCAACACGCGCATCAGCTGCTGTCACCCCTGTCTCCAAAAGCCTGCGGCCCTGCTGCTGCAGCTGCTGCTGCCAGAGCTTCTGCTGCAGCTGCTGCTGCTCTGGCAGCTGCGTTGATTGTACTGCTGCTGCTGCTGTGTGTGTGCTGCAGACAGCCAGGCTACTCACTGCATCACGTAGGCACCGCCAGCTGTGACCTTCTTGCAGGCCTTGCAGCCCCAGATGCCAACAGCCACGCGCTTCACAGCGAACTGCAAGACAATCAGCAAAGAGCACGGGAAAAGGAGCTACATAAGCATGTCCTGTAGGCTGACATGCCTTGCAGCAGCACAACAGGAGTGGCGCTACCGGCTGCCAGTACCATGAATGCCTGATCCACACATGTGCCGGTGTCTGCAGCTGGCCAAAAGCTCCCTATACCCTTGTTTGTCAGATATCTGTCGCCAGACAAGCTCCTGGTGCCCACCTTGCCGCAGAAGTTGCAGAAGTACTTGGAGTGCTGGCTGACCTCCATTTTCTTGATCTGCTTACGGAGACTCGCTCCATAGCGAGTTCCGTACTTGCCAACAATGCCAACCTTCTTCGTGCGCTTCGACTGCGAGCAAGAAGCAAGCTCAGGCGTCAGGTTGCGTGCTGCTGCCACACGGCGTCGCTGCTGCTAGTAGCTGGTCATGACAGACTATCAGTTGCTTTCAAAATACTCAGTTATCAGTCCTAAAGATGAAAGATACACGGGCAACCACAGCGCGTCCGCAGTGAACAGCAAGGGCAGCAGCCACAGCAGCCAACGAGCGCTAGCTCACCATTTTGGCTGGCTTTCTGCTGACAGAGAGGGAGAGTTCCGGGGATCCAGCGAGCCATATAGCACAGTGCGTTCCTGCTTGGTGGGCGCGGGTTTAGCGGAGAAATTGAACAGTGCGTGCAGGCAGAGCTGGAGGGTACGTGCAGGCTCTCCAGGCTGGAATGTGGTTGCTGTGCACACAAGTTGCAATAAATCGCAGCTGGGAGCTGTATTGGCCGGTGACTCCCTTCAAGCCCCTGACTGATTCAGGCAACACTGTTGCCATGCCACCATCGACGTCAGGAGCGAGTTGTTGCCACCATGCAGTTCATACCGAGCTAGTAGTATGAGTGTTTGTTGCGCATGCTCTGAGTGATGCACTGCAGCAGGCCTTTGCTTGCACTGACTGTTGCCAGCTGCAACCGCCCTGCTACTGCTCTTGCCAGAGTGTGAAAGCATGCCAATGAATACCTCTTGCTGCTCTGTCGCTTCCTTGCACCCTGTCAACAGAAACGCACCGTGCTCAGCAGTACATTACATGGCAGAGACCCCATACCATGCCAGCAACGCAACAAACCAGCAGGACGACAGCAGGGCGCCAACGCCGTGTGGTGTCTCACGAAGGTCATGTCACTGAGAGCTTCACATGTGACCTTGGTTTGCATGAGGGCGATGTTATTTCCCCCACACTGTACCTGTACTTCATTGATGATCTGCTGCATGAGGTGCATGCAAAGCACCCTGGCATCACCCTTATGGGCCCTTGTGACGAACCTGCTGGTCAGGTTGTGGCAGCCATGCAGGCTGATGACTTTGTTGCTGTGTGCGGATCTCTGGCTGAGGTTCAGGCTGTGGCTGCAACAGTTTATGAATACAGTTGTAAGTGGCGGTTCAAGCTGAATAGCTTGAAGTCTGCTGTCATGCATGTCTCACCAGCTAGGGCGCGGGGCCGATGGCGTTGATGCTATGGCTTAATGGGTAACATGATGATGATGATGATGACCAGCTAGACAGCCCAGCCAGTTGGCTGACTCTGGCATCATTTGGAATGGTGTGCCTGTGCCTGTTGTATCAGAGTACTGCTACCTTGGCCTGTGGTTCAACAATGCCTGCAACTGGAATACGCACTTTGAGAAGATGTTGGCAAAAGAGCATCGTGTGAAGGGTGGGCTCATGCCAGTTTGGAAGAGCCGGCTCATCAGCGTGGAAGTAAAGCGTATGATGATGATGATGAAGTAAAGCGTATCATTCTGCTTACATGCGTTCGCCCGATTGTTGAATATGGCAGTGAGGTCTGGTTTCCGTCAACTGCAACAGATTCACAAAGTGCAGACTGACATCATCAAGTGCTCAATGCGTTGTGGCAAGGAGCGCCCTTGCACTTCACTTGTTCTGGCTGAATGGGGTGTGAAGCCATTGCACATGTGGCTTCATCAGAGGGCGATGGAGTATTACTTTAGGGTCCAGCGTATGCAGAACTGTCGGTTGCCACATCAGGTGTTTTCAGCTGAGTGGAAGCGCCCTAGTGGTGCTGTTGCGGTGACACCTTGGCATAAGTATGTGCAGAGCTTGCTTTGCAAGTATGGTGTGGATGTTGAGGCGGCGGCTGATCGAGCTAATGCGTGCAAGAATCACATCAACCGTCAGGTCAGGAAGCTGCATGCAGACACAATTGTTTGTGAATCACCGCAGCACTCTACTTTGAGCCGTTACATCACGCATGTGCACCCTACACATGCTGATGCCATGCGTTTTAAAAGGGCTAGGCCCTTTTTGTGTTCTGGTGCGCCAACGCGTGGTATTGAGTTGCTGATGCGTGTTCAAATGGGCTGTCTTTGTGTGCATGAGCGTACCAGTCGTTATGGCGGCAGCAGAGCTGATTCTAACACAGCATGTCCCGCTTGTGGTCAGGGTGTTGAGTCTTTGTCACATCTGATGTTTGATTGTCCCTCTACTTCTGCTCAGAGGGATACTATGCTTGATGAAATTCGGTCTGTTTTGCGTGATGTTGCTGGCGGCGCTGAAAAATTGCGCAATGTGTTGTCGTTGACTGATGCATCGAGAGAGGTCTGTTACAGGGGTGGGCAAGCTATCGCCCTAGAGCGAGTCACTTGCCCCTCTTTCAGCTCACATATCATGAGAACCCGATAGCAAGCCACAAGATGCAACCAAAGTAAAACTCCAGAGGCATCTTGCAGCCCCTACCTCCCCATAAACCAACAAGTACATGCAGTGCAGCATGTGCGAAGTGCAGCACGAAAAGCAGCAGGGTGCTCAAAGCACAGGGCACAAAACGCACAGGGGAAGGCAGGCATGGTCCAAACAGCAAGCGGGATGCACAATGGTGCTGCTTACCATAGGTGTTTGGCATGATTGCACCAAGGCACCGCTGTACACACCAGACTGCAGCAAGCAGGAGCACGCGGGACCGACAGGAGACACTGCATGCGGCATGCAAACTAAGGTGCTACTGCTTCTGCAACCCTCATGGCTGGCAAGCATAGCAGCACGCAATGCGACACACAGAGCTGAAAAATCAAGCACAGTGACACACGACATGCAACATGGCCTTGCCAGAAAGTGGAAACCGGACAACTACGGACAGCACAGCATCCACTAAGTTGTTGCGTTTTGTTTCTGATGATATTTGGGGTAGTAGGGGGGACGGCGGGACGTTAAACACGTGGCGCAGTGGTGATGACGGACGAACAGTGGCCGAAAGGTTGCAGGTTCGATTCTGAGCCTAAGCAGTATGTCCCTGGACTCAGGGATACAGTCGGCGAAAGCCGAAGGAAGGATGCTGCTAATGTCCTCGCGACTCTCCGCAGGACTCCGTCGATTGCTGGCTATATACACACCGGCCCTGCTAGGTATGCAGTCCACCGTATGGGTGATTCCCACATGCTGCCTAGTAAGGGGTGTAAGGGTCTGGGTGGTCTACCTTACACCGAAAATAGAGAGAATAATCAGTCTGCTTTCCGCCTCCCCAGTGGGTGAGGCGCGGTTGCCGATGCCGAAAGGTATGGCTTACAAGGATTGATTATTATTTGTTTCTGATGATATTTGGGGTAGTAGGGGGGTGTGCCGAGTGAAATCTAGGAGCATTGCTGAGTATCTTGTCCAAGCTTGGGATGTGCGTAATAATTGCACACACAATGGAGCAGTGCTCCCTCTTTCTTCTGCTCCTGAGGGGCGCGGGGCCGATGGCGTTGATGCTATGGCTTAATGGGTAACATGATGATGATGAGCAGGGCGCCAACAGCACAGGCAGTAGCAACCTCTTGCTTATGCCCAGCAGATAATGAGCAACTTGCTTACAAAGCACATGTCTTCCCTTGCTTGGTAGATGCATGCTTTCCCTTGCTTGGTAGATGCATGCAGAAGCACAACTTGCCCCAAAGGCAGCTTGTGCTGGCTAAGCTGCAAAACTGACCCGGCAACCGCAGCGCGCAAACGCTGCTGGCAATGCACGGAACAGGATGCATCCTGTGCATGTGTCGCACTCACCGCTGTTGCAGTACATATAGCACTGTGCAGCAGTGCACAGCCTGCACCCATCCCCTGCCCGAGCAAAGCCCGTTCTTTGCATGCCTGGCATACCGCATGCATGCCTCAAACCAGGCATCAATAACATGGCATGATCGCGCTGCCTGCAGCAGCACACATGCATTGAATATGATTCCAGCGTACGCAGCATAACTTGCTGTTGTTCCGACCTGCGTCACGGCAACATTACGGCACCCAATTCTCTGTGCAAGCCAGCAACAGGCATCGCACTGTCCTTTTCACGCCACGTCAATACGCACACACTCAGGCCACTGACCCACAGAAACCCAACATGGTCCAAAGCAAAAAAGCTACTGTCAACAGCCCTGACACCTAGCCAGACAGAACAGCCATCAGTTGTGCAGCAGTACACACGCACCCACACCACCCCGGCAACAGCACAGCTGCAGCTGCGCTCCCCGCTTGCTGCCTCAGCGCTCGCTGCACGCACAGCATGCAGAACAGAAGCACGCGCAACGATGCAAGCAAACATACAGATCATTCCCACAAACAACATCAGCTAGAAGCCAAAGCTGCTGCAGCAGCAGCCTCAACGGTGGATAACCACAGCAAGCCTGCACACAGCAGCTGCCCTTCCCAATTTAAATTCAAACCCGCCACCATCCACAGCTCTGCCTAGAACAGCGCCGCTCCCATCACCACCAGCCAACTAGGCACACAAATACGCAGCTCAGCGCTTGTAACACAGCACAGCCATGCACCGCAACAGCTGCAGCCTGCTCCGCTCCGCTCCAGCAGCTGCATCCTGCAAGCTGTCCTCGCTCAGCCGCTGCTGCAAGAGCTGCTGCAAGCATAAGATAGCTCCAGCACTGCTGCTGCACACTTGCAGCTGCATCCTCGCAGCTGCATCCTGCATGCTGGACTCGCGGCTGCCTGCTCCTGCAAGCGCGTCATACGTCGTACACATCGTACACAACGCGTGCGTATGCCTTTGGTGGCTGCGTGCCCCTGCATACCAAAGCGCTGAGCGCCGCACAACAGCACGCTGCGCTTATGCCTTTGGTGGCTCAGCCTTCTCCTGGTCCTGCATCTCGCTGGTCCACAGCGTGAGGTTGTCACGCAGCAGCTGCATGATGAGCGCGCTGTCCTTGTAGCTGTCCTCACCCAGGGTGTCCAGGTCGCTGATGGCCTCGTCAAACGCCTGAGCAGCAGCAGGCAGCAGCAGCAGCAGCAGCAGGAATGGCAGTCAGTCAACAGCTGCATGGTCAGCGAGCTGTCCTCGCCCAGGGTGTCCAGGTCGCTGATGGCCTCGTCAAACGCCTGCAGCAGCAGCAGCAGGAGCGGCAATCGGTCAACAGCGCTGATCAGCATACAACGCTCATGCACCACCTGATGGCCTCGTCAAACGCCTGACGCAGCAGCAGCGGCAGCGGCAGCAGCAGCAGGCAGCAAGCAGGAATGGCAGTCAGTCAGCAGCTGCATGATGAGCGCGCTGTCCTTGTAGCTGTCCTCGCCCAGGGTGTCCAGGTCGCTGATGGCCTCGTCAAACGCCTGCAGCAGCAGCAGCAGCAGCAGGAATGGCAGTCAGTCAACAGCTGCATGATGAGTGCGCTGTCCTTGTAGCTGTCCTCGCCCAGGGTGTCCAGGTCGCTGATGGCCTCGTCAAACGTTTGACGCAGCAGCAGCAGGCAGGCAGCAGCAACAGGAATGGCAGTCAGTCAACAGCTGCATGATGAGCGCGCTGTCCTTGTAGCTGTCCTCGCCCAGCATGCCCAGGTCGCTGATGGCCTCGTCAAACGCCTGACACAGCAGCAGCAGCAGCAGGAATGGCAGGCGGAGGAATGGCAGGAATGGCAGTCGTTCAACAGCGCTGATCACTACAGTTCGACGTTCAGGCACCACTGTCCAGGTCGCTGATGGCCTCGTCGAAAGCCTGACGCAGCAGCAGCGGCAGGAGAGGCAGTCGTTCAACAGCGCTGATCAGCATATAACACTCATGCACCACTTGATGGCCCCGTCAAACGCCTGACGCAGCAGCAGCAGCAGGCAGCAGCAGGAGCAGGCGGCAGGAGTGGCAGGAACAACAGTCGGTCAACAGCACTGATCAGTATAGTGAGACGCTCATGCACCACTGGATAGTTCGCCACGATGCTGTGAGTTCAACGGCGTAAATGTGCCCTGTATACAGGTGTATGCAAACGCCAGAGCTGTCGACACCGTCGTTAAGTGCCTGCAGGACACCCTATCGCAGCAGCAGCGCACAGGACAGCAGATATAAGTGAAACACCATATGCACATAAAGCATAACGCCACGCAAGCATGCATGATCTGACAAGTTTTCAGGCAAAGAACCGGCACCAACTGTTGACATGAGCACGCTTCAGCGCCGGGCTGGTTGATCCTGCGCAGAAAGACATGCAGAACTGCTGCAACACACTGTTAACGCACCGCTGATTAGCAACGCGCCGCTGATATGAAGAGCACAAAACCCACATATGAGCAAGATCACAAAAGAGTAACAGTATCCGAGCTGGGACCCCCATGCCATGCAATATGGCCTACAGTAGGTGCACCAGCTGCGCATGCATATGCAACCGCAAGCTGCCGCTGCCGCAGCTGATCTGTCTAGAGTGCTGGGTATGACACTTTGGCACCACACTGTTCCAGCAAGGCCCTGCTGCAAAGCGATCGCTGCTGACGCCATGACCGCAGCTGCTGCTTGTACGCATCCACTGCAAAAAAAAATAGCTGTCCCACTGGCCTCGAGCCCTGCTGCTGTAGCTGCTATCACACGCTGCTATGACGCAAATCATCGCACCTGCTTTGCCAGGTTGCAGGCCTTCTCTGGCTGGTTCATGACCTCGTAGTAGAAGACAGAGAAGTTGAGCGCCAGACCCAAGCGGATGGGGTTTGTGCTGGGCAGCTCAGCCAGCGCCTTCTCCTGCGCAGCGTTGTATGCCAGCAGCGTCTTGTCTGCAGCCTCCCTCCTGTCGTTGTCCACCTTGAACTCTGACAGGTACCTGTGGTAGTCTGCCTTCATCTTCAGGTAGAAGACTGAGGCCTCGCAGGTGGAGGCAGAAGGGATGAGGTGGGTGTCCAGCAGCTCCAGGATCTCCCCACAGACATTGTCCAGCTCCTTCTCAACTGTGGCCCTGTACTTCTGGATCAGGCTCACGCGCTTCTCGTTGCCCTTCGCCACCTCGCTCTGCTCCACGCTCTGCAGAATGCGCCAAGAGGCACGCCTGGCGCCCACGAGGTTCTTGTAGCCTGTGCAGCAGTTTACCAGTTCCGGAGTCAGCAGAGAGCCAGCCTAACGGCGTGAGCAAAACATAGGCAACACTGAAAGCTGCTAGGCGTAAAGGGCAGAGCACACAGCAGTTGCTGTGCTAAGCCCACCACCACGCCATCCATCCTGACCCGCCCTGCTCGCTGCTCACCCACGGACAGCAGGTTACGCTCCTCCACGCTCAGCTCCTGCTCTCCAGCCATAGATGCAATTACACGCATCTCGTTAACCATGTCCTGGTAGCGTTCGGCCTGCTCAGAAATCTTTGCAGAGAACAATGCGAGTTCGCGTGGAGTGGCCATTTTGGCTGCTTATCAATAGAACAAACTGCTGCACAAGTGGGCGTTGGGCTGCTAAATCAATCAGGCCGAAAGTTCTAGCTGTTGTTGTGCCAGCTCAACAGGGAGAACGAAGGCTCCCGCAGTCTCAAATAGCGAACAGCGAATGGCGTTTCCGTGATCGAAGCCAAGTGATGGCCCCGTGCCTGCGTGGCAAGCAAAAACACGCGAGACCCAAACCACGCTGCTGCGAACAGTCACCGTAGTTTCGACGGTTCTGATCGCCCTGAGCTGCTGATCAACCATTGATCAGCTCATATACGCTGTGATCAGCTGTTGTCAGGTGCTAAGGAGGTACTGTCTGCCGCGAGCCCGCCATCTGTAAAGGTTGACTCCTCCTGTACAACTGCCCGATTGCTGCTCAGCTCACGATGTTATAAGCCTGCATATCTCAGATACGTTCAGTTCATGCTGACACCTTGTAGACTGCGGCCTGCCTGGCTCATAGCCTGACAGCACTGCAGTGAGTCAGCTGGGTTCCTGCCCTTGCTGGGCCTGGTGAAGTACAGCCAGGGCGCAGACATGAACTACCGTGCTTAACGACGGTTGAAAATATGCGGAAACAGGAGTTTAGGCCTGATGATGCAGCTAGTGTGCCAGTCGCAATCCCGCCACCAGCAGCAATGCCACGAACTCAGGACCCTCCGACTGTGACAGCCGCTGACACAGTGTGTCCCAGATCATTTGAGTCACCAGCATCATCATCTGAGTCTCCAGCAGTATCTGCCAGAGTTTCTGGAGAAGAAGCTTCCACAGAAGCAGCAACAACACGCAAGCATTCTGGTAATTTGATGATGATGACGCAAGCATTCTGGCGACAACAGCAATTGACATTCGCCTCCCAGCAACTTGCTGTGGGTGACCCCACAGAGAGGAGGTTGCACAGCCCCATGTTTGCTGCATAATGACAAGCATAATGACCGCGATGCAGTGCTTTTCAGCAGCAGCAGCAGCAGCAGCACGTAGCATGCAGTGATACCCCTGTCTGAGCAGCTGTGCCAGCCTGGCAGCCAGTGGCTGGGAGGCCGGTTGACAGAGGCAGTGCAATTGCTGCCATGCTTCAATGAACAAACAGACGCCCAGCCAAGCATAAGCACATCTGACAAGGCGCATCAACATGCAGCGCATAGACTGCTTCCACCACCATGCTGGTTTGATGCGCAGATGCATCATGAATCATCATTATCACCATCAATACGGCTACATCATGTAGCAGCAGCACAATGCGCCATCACAGTGGGTGACAAAAGGCATTGAGCAATGTTTGCAGGCATTGCATATGCTTGACACATCATCATCATCATCATCATCATCAAAGTACCAGATCAAGCCATAGCATGAGCTGGACACATGCGTTGGTCAAGCAGACTGTAAACATGCTTCCAATGGCCTTGATAGTACATTGCACTGAAGCATCAGTCTAGGCGCTGAACATGCTTGACAAAAGGCGCACCAGATGCACACCTAACTAGGTTAGTAACCCGCACAACACTCTGCTACCGCAGCCAGCTTGAGCACTTTATGGCTGGCATGTTCCTAACGGCACACAGCTATCACAGCTGTCAAAGCTTCTCCTCTTGGCGCACGGCATACACCTGCATGGTGCAGTCCTGGTGCGTGCGTGTTGTGGTTCAACACACTCGCATTCACAGCAACTGGTTCAAGCCAGTGCCATCGTCAGCAGCAGTCACCCATCCTCCAGCACTGATAAGCCACAAGCACGTCATATGCCTGTTATGACTGTCATATTCTCATTTCAAATCCAGTCTCACTCCTGCAGCTTCAGTGGCAAGTAGACCCGGCTGAGGTACTGGAAGCCGAAGCTGCTCAGCACTGACAAGCCCCAGACATGTCAAATGGCCATTATAACCGTCACATTCCCAATTCAAATCCAGTCTCCCTCCTGCAGCTTGAGCGGCAGGTAGACCTGGCTGAGGTACTGGAAGCCGAAGCTGCTCAGCGCCTGAATCTCTGCCTTCTGCTTCTTCTTGAGCATCAGCTCCAGCTCTGCCACCCACTCGGGGTTGGCCTTGATGAAGTCCTCCTCCAGCTGCAGATAACACAAGTAACAAACAGCAACGGCAGCAGCAACAGAGCAGAGCATGCTTTGAGTCAGTGGCAGCAGCAGGAGAGCAGGTTGTGGCTGTTGGGAGGCTGAATCCTGGATCTCAAAGTTTTACGAGCATCAGCTCCAGCTCCGCTACCCACTTGGGGTTGGCCTTGATGAAGTCCTCCTCAAGCTGCGATGACACGACTAACAAGAATCACAATCAGTAACGGCAGCAGCAATGGAGCAACGCAGCGCGCGGGGAGTCAGTGGCAGCACCAGAAGAGCAGGTTGTGTGTATATATGGCTGTTGAAAGGCTGGATCTCTGCCTTTTGCTTCTTCTTGAGCATCAGCTCCAGCTCTGCTACCCACTCGGGGTTGGCCTTGATGAAGTCCTCCTCCAGCTGCAGATAACACAGATAACAAACAGCAACAGCAATGGCAGCAGCAATGGAGCAGAGCAGCAGGTGAGTCGGTGGCAGCACCAGGAGAGCAGGTTGTGTGTACATATGGCTGTTGAAAGGCTGGACCTCTGGTTCTCAACCTTCCCGAGCATCAGCTCCAGCTCTGCCACCCACTTGGGGTTGGCCTTGATGAAGTCCTCCTCAAGCTGCGATGATGCGCCCTGTTGGTCCGACTACTGGTTGGAACACTTGTTATCATCAACCACAGCAATACAGGGCCAATGCAACGTGGGCTGGATATGCTGAACTGGCCCTGCGCAAATGAAACACCAACCTGATAACGCCAGCAGTGCAAGGCGCAGCGAGCAGCAACTGCTGGCGTGTGACTCACAGTGTGCCAGCTTCCTGCCTGTCTTCTGGTACCAAGCTACACGCTGAACATACATAACGAGCACAACAGGCTGCATGCAGTATGAATTTCTCCGGCCACTCGTCCTGTAGCCACAATGTGCACTCAAAATTGGGCTTGTGATTTCCATTTCACATAACCTGCTGATGACAAAAATCGCATAAACCGGCAAGCTGTCCACGCACCAGCTTCCTGCCTGTCTTCAAGTCCTCGTCTGTCATGTCCAGCCTGCACTGCTCAGGGATGTTGAAGCGGTCAAGGTCGCTGGGACGCACCCCCAGCCACTTTATGTCAGGAGTGGTCAGGTTGCTGCGCAGCAGGAGCAGCAGTGCGATAGCGTGTTAAACTTGTGAACGTACAGTTACTTGCCAAAGATGCATGCAGCAGGGGGGGATAGAGAGCACGTTATGGGCCGCACCCCCAGCCACTTGATGTCAGGCGTGGTCAGGTTGCTGCGCGCAGGAGCAGCAGCAGCAGCAACAGCAGTGCGGCATGTTGTTGGTCTTGTGGACAGACAGTCACTTGCCAAAGATCCATACAGGAGGGGGGTAGAGAGCACGTGGAATGATAGGTATGGGAGTGCCGGCAAGAGAACGCTGAAGAGCGCAGCATGTCATGTCCAGCCTGCTCTGCTCAGGGATGTTGAAGCGGTCAAGGTCGCTGGGCCGCACCCCCAGCCACTTGATGTCAGGCGTGGTCAGGTTGCTGCGCGCAGGAGCAGAGTGCAACAAAATTATTGGGCTTGTCAGCAGACATTTGAAGTTAATTGTCAAAGATCCATGCATCGGTCAAGGTCGCTGGGCCGCACCCCCAGCCACTTGATGTCGGGCGTGGTTAGGTTGCTGCGCAGGGCGCAGCAGCAGCAGGAGGGCGACACATGGTTATGCGTGTTGGCTTGTAAACAGACAGTTACTTGCCAAAGATAAATGAAGCATGGGAAATGGAGAGCACGAGGAATGATAGCCACTCCCGAGCCACCTGTGATTCCACCGGAGCATGCGTACACTGGCAACAACAAACATGCACTATCGCCGCACTGAGAACGCCCCTGCTATATGGCAACTATCGCCGCACTTGGCTGCAGGCCGCACCTGCTGTCGTAGCTCATGTTCATGCTGCCCTTCATGTAGACGGAGAGGATCTTGAGGCCGTAGGGGTCGCTGTCAACCAGTGCCAGCACGGGGATCTTCAGCGTCAGCTTCAGCTTGCGAAGGAACAGCCTGGAAAGCAGCAGGCAGTGGCGAAAAACTCAACAAGAAATAAATAACTGGGATCTTCAGCGTGAGCTTCAGCTTGCGCAGGAACAGCCTGGGCACGGCAGCAGGCAGCGGTCATCATCATCATCATCATCATCATCATCATCATCATCATCATCATCATGTTACCCATTCAAAACATAGCATCAACACCATCGCCAACGCCATTGCCAACAGGCAGTAGTATAAGGTCCCCCAGTAGGCGTGATGAAAAGAGTTAGGTGAGCTTCAGCTTGCGCTGGAACAGCCTGGGCATGGCAGCAGGCAGTGGTATGAGGTATGAAGAGTAGTGGTGTTTTACAGTGTGGGAATCCGGAATGGACTTCAAAGTGATCTTCAAGCGTGAACAGCCGTGCGCTCTCGCAGGCAGATGGGTCCATCATCTAAGCTGATGGTGTTGCGCTTGCTCACCTTGTGGCCACGTCTGGCTATCCCTTAGCTCATCATCATCATCATCATGTTACCCATTAAGCCATAGCATCAACGCCTTCGGCCCCGCGCCCCTCAGGAGCAGAAGAAAGAGGGAGCACTGCTCCATTGTGTTTGCAATTATTACGCACATCCCAAGCTTGGACAAGATATTCAGCAATGCTCCTAGATATCACTCGGCACACACCCCTACTACCCCAAATATCATCAGAAACAAAACGCAACAACTTAGTGGATGCATCAGTCAACGACAACACATTGCGCAATTTTTCAGCGCCGCCAGCAACATCACGCAAAACAGACCGAATTTCATCAAGCATAGTATCCCTCTGAGCAGAAGCAGCGGGACAATCAAACATCAGATGTGACAAAGACTCAACACCCTGACCACAAGCAGGACATGCTGTGTTAGGATCAGCTCTGCTGCCGCCATAACGACTGGTACGCTCATGCACGCAAAGACAGCCCATTCGAACACGCATCAGCAACTCAATACCACGCATTGGCGCACCAGAACACAAAAAGGGCCTAGCCCTTTTAAAACGCATGGTATCAGCATGTGTAGGGTGCACATGCGTGATGTAACGGCTCAAAGTAGAGTGCTGCAGTGATTCACAAACAATTGTGTCTGCATGCAGCTTCCTGACCTGACGGTTGATGTGATTCTTGCACGCATTAGCTCGATCAGCCGCCGCCTCAACATCCACACCATACTGGCTATCCCTTAGCTGTGGTGATGATGCTGGGGTAGTCGTTGTAGAAGCAGCTATATGTGCAGTGCTGAGGGGCACCGAGAATCATGCACAAAATCACTCAATGGACTTCAGCCGGCACAGGAGCAGCCGTGCGCTCTCCGCGCTTCTGGCATGGATTGCCAAGTTGCGCAGTGGGACCAAAGCAAACCCCACACCGCAATTGCGGGAGAATGTCAAATGCTCCCATCCCCTAGGCCCTAGCTGTCTGACGCAGCTTGCTCACCGCGTGGCCACGTCTGGCTGCCCCTTTGCTGTCATGATGACGCTGGGGTAGTCGTTGTAGAAGCACCGGTCAGCTTAGCTCGCAGCAATTGATGATGAGGCAAGCAGGCAAGCAATGCAAATATCAAAGATGGGCAGCTGAGGGGCAGGGGACACAGCTTGCTCACCGTGTGGCCACGTCTGGCTGCCCCTTTGCTGTGATGATGATGCTGGGGTAGTCGTAGAAGCAGCTATATGTGCAGTGCTGAGGGGCACCTAGACTCATGCACAAAATTGCTGCATCAGCTTCAGCTGGCACAGGAGCAGCCGTGCGCTCCTGCAGGCAGATGCGTCCATCTGGATTGCAAATTTGTGCAGTGGGACCGAAACAGAGCCCATACCGTACTTGCAGGAGAACGTCAAACGCGCCCACCCCTAGAGACACAGCTTGCCCATCATCTATGCTGCCATGCTGTGCTTGCTCACCGCGTGGCCACGTCTGGCTGCCCCTTTGCTGTGATGATGATGCTGGGGTAGTCGTTGTAGAAGCGGTCCTCAGCCAGGCGCATGAAGGCAGCGTCCTTCTCCACCAGCAGGATGAACAGCGCGTCAGACGCAATGTTGGACACCTGCGGGGTGTGAAGCATAGCATTACATTACATCACATGTTTGACTCAACCAGGAGTGGTGACCCCAATCAGGAGTTTACGGGAGGCTCGCAGGGGTAAAGCAGGGTTTGAAGCGAGTGGCGGCCATTGCACAGATGTACAGCAATCGCAGTGGTGCTGGAGAGCTACAAGCAGCGTCCTTCTCCACCAGCAGGATGAACAGCGCGTCAGACGCAATGTTGGACACCTGCGGGGTCAAGCAAAGCAAAGCATTGCTCAAAGGTACATCATATATGCAGTGCAGGATGAACAGCGCGTCAGACGCAACATTACAACACCTACAGTTTAACGCACCATTACATTACGTGACATTACATGACATCACGTCACAATACATGCACCACTCAACCAGAGTGACCTTGATCAAGAGTAAACATGAGGCTCATATGGGGAAAGCAGGGTTGGAGGTGGGTGGCGGCCATTGCACAGATGTACAGCATATGCAGTGTTGAGTGCTACAAGCAGCGTCTTTCTCCACCAGCAGGATGAACAGCGCGTCAGACGCAATGTTGGACACCTGCGGGTGTGAAGCACAGCATTACATTACATCACATGTTCAGCTCAACATGAGTGGTGACGACCCCGATTAGGAGCCGACCGAAGGCTTGTAGGAGAAAAGCAAGGAGGTTTGAGGCGGGTGGCGGCCATGCACAGATGTACAGCATATGCAGCGAAGCTGGAGAATTGCATGGTACAAGCAGCAGTTTTCTCCACCAGCAGGATGAACAGCGCGTTAGACGCAATGTTGGACACTTGCGGGTGCAAGCAAAGTATTACAGTACATCACATGTTCAATTTAACCAGGAGTGGTGACCCAAATCAGGAGTTTACGGGAGGCTCGTAGAAGGAAAGCAAGGAGGTCTGCAGCAGGTGGCGGCCATTGCGCAGAAGTACAGCATGTGCAGTGATGCTGGAAAGTTGAATACTACAAGCAGCGTCCTCTCCACCAGGCGCGTCAGACGCATTGTTGGACACCTGCGGGTCCAAGCAAAGCATTGCATTTCAGCACACCCTCATAACCAGCGCACCGCCAGCACAACCGCAATACGCCAGCAAACTGCAGCCAAGCATAGCTGCTTATCTTATCTTAGGGGGTGGGGAGGAGTCTCATTACATCACCAATGTTTAGGTATCGGCCCTGCCATATGACCCCCCGGATGAAAAGCGTAACATTGTATTGAGCTGTGAACAGTGCTGCGTGTTGTCTCAGTGCGTGCGCAACCAATGTTGCTATATAGCCAAGATATGCTGCCTTGCCTTGCTGATGTTTGGTGGGATGGCCTTGCCGCCCACGCCCATGCGCCTGCAGTCGATGTTGTCGCCGTCCTCAGTGAACGTGAGCCGGCCCACCACCACTCCCTTCTCAGACGCCACCACTGCACAGCAACAGAGCAAGCAATGTCTCAGTAGCCGTCTGTACTATACTCAAAGCAAGCATGTGCCATCTGCAGTCGATGTTGTCGCCGTCCTCGGTGAACGTGAGCCGCCCCACCACCACACCCTTCTCAGACGCCACCACTGCACAGCAACAGAGCAAGCAATGTCTCAGTAGCCGTCTGTACTATATTCAACGCAAGCATGTGCCATCTGCAGTCGATGTTGTCGCCGTCCTCGGTGAACGTGAGCCGCCCCACCACCACACCCTTCTCAGACGCCACCACTGCACAGCAACAGAGCAAGCAATGTCTCAGTAGCCGTCTGTACTATATTCAACGCAAGCATGTGCCATCTGCAGTCGATGTTGTCGCCGTCCTCGGTGAACGTGAGCCGCCCCACCACCACACCCTTCTCAGACGCCACAACTGCACAGCAACAGCGCAAGCAATGCCTCAGTAACCGTCTGTGCTATACACAGAGCAAGCATGTGCCATTTGCAGTCAATGTTGTCGCCGTCCTCAATGAACGTGAGGCGGCCCACCACCACCCCCTTCTCAGATGCCACCACTGCACAGCAACAGAGCAAGCATTGGCTCATGAGATCAGCAACTCTCTGATCTTTGACAATCTACAGAGCAAGCCTGCGCCATCTGCAGCATGCGACATGCTTAGCGCTTACACATCGCATACTGCACCTGACAGCACCGATCGGAGAGCATGGTAGTGATGCTGCTCTGGCGCACCAGGTGCCAGCTATACTAGCGCACAACCACAAACATTGGCAGGAGGCAGCCGGCTGCACTGCTGCTGCTGCTCACCGTGCAGGCTGGATCGTGTGCAGCCCAGCATGCAGGACAGGTCATCCAGCACACCATCCGACTCGCGCTGGTCCTGCAAGCAGCAACAGCAGCAACAGCAGCAGGCTGTTCGACACCCGCAACGCCTTTTGCAGCCCCAGAGCAGCAGTGTACGGTGATGGTGGTGTAGGCTGCGCAGCTACCTTTTGTGTAACAGTAATCGTACACAGTGTGCTAACAGCAGCAGCTTTACGGCTGCAGCGCGTACAGCGGCTGCAGCTGCAGACGGTGACTCAGCATGCTGCGGCTGCAGAGACAGCAGAACACGCAACACACAGCTGATGGACCCCTCTGCTGTTCAAATGAAACTCATGTCACCTTGGCTGCATGCAGCACCATGTCTGTGCCAAAGCACAGCTGCATGCAGCACCCTGTCTGTTCCGGACCCCACCTCGCATGTCACCTTGGCTGCATGCAGCACCATGTCTGTGCCATACTGCAGCTGCATGCAGCACCCTGCCTGTGCCAGGCCCCACCTCAAAAAGCTTCACGTCTGTGTAGAACAGGTCACGCTTGGTCACGTTGATCTGCTTGTTGCACAGCTCGTGAACTAGGCCCAGGATTCGTGTCGTGATGGCAGTCTTGCGGCATGCCTGGCTGCTGGCAAAGGCCCGCTTGGCGATGGTGTCCTTGAGCACAATTCGGTCCAGCTCAGGCACATACAGCTGGTTTCCTGCAGGCACGCAACAGAGGTTTGAGTGTGACTGTGGTACAACACAAGCATGTGAGTACCAAGGTACTGATGCCAATGACATGGCCGTTTGCGCTGCATACACACTATGCATAGTAACTACGGGAATGAAGGCTTGCTGCCAAACAATGTACACTGCTATGGTTGGCGTTCTGCAACAGAGACATGTCGGTTGGGGTGGTGAGCACCTTCACCGGCCTTGGCGCGCGCTTTAGATGCCAGCAGCATACACACATCACTCTTCGGCTGAAGAGTGTGACATTGGGAATATGTTGTGGTTAATCCAACAAAGTGCTGCAGCTAGCTCCTCATGTACATGCTGTAAAAGCAGCAGCACTCTAGCAGAACAGCAAGCAGCGTCAATCAACCCTGCAAGGCTGTGCATGCATGCAACGCTGTCGTGGTCCACTGCATTGCACTGCTGTAGCAACTTGGCAACAAGGCACGAATAGCTAAATGCTTCAGCTAGCTCCTCGTGTACATGAGGTAGCTATCAACACGGCACGCGTGGCTGACTCACCCTTGGCGCGGGAGGGTATGTCGAAGCTGTAGCCGTTTCCTGCAAGGATGCTTTGGGCCACTTCCAGTATGGTTGCCTCTATCTCGTCTAGCACGGCATCTGCATCCTTATCAACCACCTGCACAGATACATAAGTTGGTATATGCACACATGAACAAGCGGTTGGATGCCGCTGGTGCTGCGAGAGCTGTGCAAAGAGCACGCAAAGTATGCCGCTCAAGGAAGCGTGTAGGTTGAGGGTTGTTGAGGGCCAGCGCCAAGGTCAAGGCGCTGCTGTGCTAAGGGGGCTACTTGACACATAGCAAGCATGTACTGCTGCTTGTTGGCGTTGTTGCTGTTGGTTCTGTTGCAGATATGATGCACAAGGGGCTGCTCGTGATCCTACCCTGCAGCTTGCAGGACACTGCTTTACCCTGCTGCTATATACAGCCTCATCCGTCAACGTTAGTGTTCTGTTGCTGAAGCTGCAGGGCTGTGTCTGGTTTGGCACGTAGCTTGGCCTGTGCTGGTGAGCAGCATCTGCGTGCACCAAGGGGTTGCTGCAAGAGGCAGCAGAAGCAGCTCACCTCTCGGACAGAGTACGGGAGGTTGAGTTCTGCTAGGCTCCTGCAGGCACACCCGCGGTGTTTGACCACATCAGTGATACTATCTTCTGCTGTAGTCCGACAAGCCAAGTTTGCTGCAGCACAGCATGAACAAGCCTGCAGCAAGGCATCAAGTGGGGGGTGCTCAGTCACATGACTCTGCAGCACGCACCTCTCGGCAGTTGTGTCTCGTTTGCCCTGCTCTGAAAGCTTCTTCACTAACTTGAGCACATCCTGGGGTATCAGGACGCCAACCAGTAAGAAACACGCAGTGGTGATGCATGTAGCTGCTGCTGCTGCTACTGTAGCAGCCCCTGCTTGATCGGCTCACGTCGATGTTTTTGACCTTTTTCTGCTGCTTGTTTATATCATCACCAGCACGTTTGCTTGTGCCTGCCTTGCTCATCACTCGAGCTGTACAAGAGGGTGTTCAAATTATCATCGACTCGTGTTGAGCAGATTGCAGCACCTTCAACAGCAATACCACTTTCATATGTGACGGACAGAGAATACGTTGATGACAGCCGTGCGACTGGTATGGTGGGCTGTGAGCCCAGCATACCCTTGTGCTCAGGGTTTGAATGACGAGCTGACAATGATGTGTATCTCACCATTGCTGTCCGTTCACTCGGCGGTGTTTCGGGTGGGTCCGGCAGACAGTTTCCAGCCTTCAACGTTGGGAGCTCCCTGACGTGCACTGTGCAGACCTAACTGCTGTGCTGACATGTGTACACGTGATCAGGTGCGCGCAGCTCAGCCGAGCTGCAGGCCCATTCATCGTGTATGCACGCTGATGCCTTGTGTAATGTGCGCCATGTATGAGCAGGTTGTATGCACGGCTCGTGTAGGTGCACAAATCAGTGCGTTCCAGCATGTTGCAACGCTCCGGGTCTCATTTCCAATGATATCATTGGAAACCCTAGAGGCCTATCGATAGGCCTAGGATTCAGCGGTATCACTTGAAGCCATAAGAAGAGCTCCTCGATTATGTCTGCCGCAAACATGGGTCTTTGGCCAGAATGAGCATCAGCGTGTATAATCTGTGTGATGATGCAGCATGTGTACTGTGCTGACTCCACATCAGCCTGACTCGGTGACAAGGACTGCGGCGCAGCACAACACACAAACAGCCAGCTCACGAAGCTCCAACCAAGGCACAGTCATCTACAGACATATTCCTACGACGAACTTGACCATCCGAGCGAAGTTGAGCGACCTTGTCACTCACACAAGATGGTTACAGATGGGGCTTGGGGCTTGTCGTCTCAAGGCCGAATGCCCATTAGCAGTGAGATCACGCCGGTCATAGTTGACTTGGCGTTTAACCATAAATCATAGTACATCGTGGGCCCCAAGCTGCAATCGTACGACACCAGCTGCAGGCCTGTCGCACAATTTGCTGCCTGGTTCCGATCCGACTGCTGGCCAGTCACGCCAAAGGGCTAGAACGATGCTTCTCTTGCTTAAGCTGCGCAGCAGCCTGCTGCTGCTGTGCCTGCTGCTGACTCTGCCGCTGTTCCTGTGTCGGGAAGTAAAGAGACCCAACCGTTCAAAGGTCAAAGTGGGGATCAACGGAGGGCCCATGCATATGCCAGCTCGACATCCACTTGGGATGCGCCCAGCAAGCCAGGGAGTGTCCACTGCAGGCGCTCCCACCGACGAGGGTGTATCCATCGCGGCCACTATGGCGGAAATGCGCTTCCCCTGCAGTGGATCAGCCAGCACTGGGTGCTATGAGGTGACTTCATAATGTCACGCCATATGGCGTATGCATACGGGAACGCGTTCCGTACGGTTCCAGGCATCATACCGTAAAGCACCAAAAATTTTCGCCCAAAAATAGCTAATTCGAAGCTTTTGGGTGAAATAAATTTGGTGGTTGGTATAAAATCGGCTAAGCACAGGGCGAAAACATTTGGTGGCCAGAAAAAACCCTGGGGCGGGATTCTTGACCCTGACCCGTTCAAATCGCTTCAAACGCAGCCGCGTACCGCGTATCTACGCAAAGGCAGCGCTGCTGCGCTTATTACAAGCGTGATCTAGCCGTTTCAGGCGTTAGGCAAGTCTGTGCAGGCCTGCGAAACCGATGCAGCAGTGGTTCAGGCGAAACATTAGCTGGCCGGTCAAAAATCCTGCAGGCCTAGGGCGAAAACATTCGGTGGGCAAATTTTTTGGCCAAAAGCGTGAGCGGCGAAAAAAGTGCGCGGCGAAAACTTTTGGTGCTTTACGGTACGCACGTCAAGGCACACACTACAGCAAACCGTCTGCTCACAGCCGTACCTGCAGGTGTACCAGCTGATGATTGCAGGCCTAGTCAGCGGAAACTGCAAGGCCGGTTCTCTTTTCCTTTGCAGCGGAAAATCTGTCAGCAGGTGCCTGGGTGATGGTGGTTGTGCACAAGCAGTACTGCAAGCAGTCTTGCAGGACAGCCAGTACTGCACAAGTGACACCTGTGGGTGTCACCCTGACATTCCACGTGCGTGCAGACAGCAAATGACACACGTGACACCTGACAAGCCGCTGAGCATGGCGATACAGTGTGCTGCTTTGTAACATCCCCAAGCCATGAATCAAGCAAAACTCGCTGGCTGCTGCACTTGCTACTGCTGCTGCTGCTGCCGTTGAATCTGCAGAACGTGGATGTCATCCGCAAGCCACAGCCGCCCACTAGCCCAGTTGGCATACAGAAATGCAGTCGCCAGCTCATGCCGTGGTCTGTGTTCCCATGCTACCCAATTCCCGCCCCGGATGGCTATCCAAACCCTAACCAGAGGAGCAAGTGAGCAGGCCACAATGCTGCAGCTACTGCTTTGGCGGCAAACACTCAACCTCTGATTTGTGAACCTGCTCTGCGCAGAGCATCAGCATGCTAACAATCGCATGCCAGGGCACACAGCACAAGCTGGCGCAGCGTCTTCCAAATCAAGCAGCAACATGTTGCTGTACAGTGCGAACACCGCTTCTTCCACCACGCTATGGAAAAAGCAGCAGTGCAGTGTGCTGCAATTGAGTGCATCAAGCCTGCTCAGCAGCGCAGCCACGGCAGTATACTGCATGAATACCTAGTCACGGACATACCACAAACCATGTCCTCACAGTTCCACATGCTGCGATGCCTTGCTGCATCTGCTGCTGCTGCTGCTCGCCAACCGCGGTGCAGCTGCTGTTATGACAAGATCACAAACACAGGGACGCTTGACCCTGCTCTGGGTGATTACACCCTGGCAACAAAGCTCACATACAACCATACCATAGACTGGTTTGATGGCCGCTATGAGGGCAAGATGAAAAGCAATAGCGTAATGCGACTGGCTACAGCTACTGTTGAGACAAGTTCAGACAATTTGAAAAGCAATAGCGTAATGCGACTGGCTACAGCTACTGTTGAGACAAGTTCAGACTATTGTTGACTCTGTTTTGTCGTATTACATGGAAAGCGACGCGTTTCGGGCTCTTCACCCTTCATCAGGCTTCAATCCTATTGCTTTTCAAAACGCTATGAGGGCAAGATGCCAGCGCAACAGCTGTGCGATGGCGTGGTCCAGCCAGACATTGCAAAGCTGCTGCTCACCGCAAACTTCAGGATCGCTGGCGGGATTCAGTACGACAGGGGTGAGAATATCTGGCAGCAGCACTTATGGCAATACTGCGTGATCAGCGGGTGCAACTTGCATGTATGTACATGTGTTTGAATGCAGCAGCATTACTTTGTTACATGCCACCGGCTTGTGAGCAGTGCTAGAACCAACCAAATGTCAATCACGTCTCGGACGGGTTCCTGCTGTGCTGCGTGTGTTGTGGCTGTTGCAGTGTATTGGATAGCTGTTGGCGGCACCAGAGAGAAGCCTGCTATCAATGTGAGTTGCAGGAGACAGACAACACCAGGGTTTGCAGATGCACGGCTCACAGCAAACAGACTGCATTCAATGAATGGGTCAAACCCAGGCAGTGCCGCACATGCTGCCCTTGCAAAATTCGAAATGTGTCTTCCGTTAGGTAATGCATTACCATATGCTTTCTGGATTTAGATACATACAGTACTTCCAGCTTTCCACAAACGTTCGAAATGTGTCACTCAATGTGTGTAGCAGCAATAACAAGCAGTAGACAAGACATTCAAACGATTGTTGAGCAGTGATAGCCAGTCAGCACAAACCCCAGGAAAATCTGCAATGCGGCAATGCACAGCGATTTCACAGGGTTGAAGAAGTGGAGCGCAAGGGGCCACACACGTCCTCTTCAGCGTTCTCTGCTGCTCCTGGAGAGTCCCTCACTCACTCAAGAGCTTTCTGTGCACTCATGTCACTGCAAGCCTGTGCACCTGTAACCTGCCGGCTGTGCCTGCCATGTGTGTGTGCAGGTGATGAAAGGCACGACTGCGGAGCCAATCAACACTATTGGTGCTGACAAGTTTTACGCTGTGACCATAGACGTCACATACCTGCTGCCAGCGCTGACCGCAGATATGCCGGTGTGGTTTGGAATTGGAAATGCTGTGTGGAGTAGCTACAACGTTCCCTTCTGGGCAACTGAGTGAGAGCCCAGCTGCACATGGAGAGTGATGGCACGCGAAAGCTTTTGCGTGGGGTCGTGTAAAATATTTAAGAGGGCACAACATGGACTGCTGTGCTGTTTTGAGGCATCTGCTCAGCGCAGGCTACAACAGCATGACATGAGGCGGCGTTTCACGTGCTGCAGACGCACGTTTTTGCGCCTCACTTCTTGCACCCCTGCTGCTTGCTGCATAAGCCCATGCATAAGCCCACAACCACCTTGTGACATCCGAGGTGCCGCCGGCAGCTAGTGCGCACACCTCTGCAGCATACATGCAGCTGCTGCCCTCCCTGGCACTCTACGCATGTTCTGATGCAGCCTTGCTGCGACCACGCAGGCTTGACGCTTGATGTTTACTACACTACTGGAGGCGTATCAGCGGCAGGCACAGGGGTTTGCCCCTTAGGCCTATCCACCGACCCTGCAGTGCCCACAATGATTGTTCCTCTGGAGGGCTTGCGACTGTCTGGCACCGGCACCAGGTGAGATGCCGCAGGGGGTGGACGGGATCCCGCCTCCTCCACATGCAACCACAGGGTTGTTTTGCGGGTTATTGTGCAGAATAAAGGTTATCTCGCTAAATAACCTGTTTCTTGCATCAACCCTGCCCCTTGCTCTGCACCAACGCGGCCCACCTGGACAAAGCGCAGGCAGTTTTGACTTGTATCTATGAGCCGCTTGTCAAGCAACGCATGCAGCACCAGATGCTGCGAAAAAGGGCCAGCCCAGGGAGCAGATTACGTGCATTGCAGCCGTTAGCTTGCAGGCCATGCCTGTACTGGTCTAGCCAACTCGAACGCTGGTGGTATGACCGTACACCACAACATAACCTGGCTGTGCGTTACATAGCAGGGCATGCTGCACCGTCAATCATGATGCATTGCATGGCAGCTGCAGATTGGCAGCTGCATAGCTGGCATCCATGCTGCTATGTTGTAGTTGGTGTCAACGCCGTGTCATGTGCCCATCTGTGTGTCTGCTGCAGCAATTGGCCCAGCAAGACATGGACTCTGCCAGCAGAGGCAAGCAAGCCGGGAGGCTACCGCGCTCAGCTGCTGCTGCAGGAAAGTGGATACGGCTGCAAGGAGTTTTGGTGAGTTGCGTGGCGTGCTGTAAGCTGCGCCAGCTCTTGCTGGCTTGCCGGGGCAGGGGAATGCAGCTGTGCAGCGAGGGGTCATGTGATCACATGTGTTTTGCGGCTCAAGGGGCTTGCAACACAATCTGTTTACAGTGAGGGCTCAGCAGCCGATGACCAACCAATCCTTGCGCCAGTACTGACGCTACCCATTTGCTGTTGTTGGCCATTCACCATGCCTGGAGACTGCCTGTCACTGCCTGGTATATACCAGCTGTATATATATACAGCTGATGCTGCAGCTTGCGCAGTCTCTGTTCAGTGTTCTGCACCGCGCTGGAAGGGCTCTGGCTGCTCCTGTTGCGCGTGCTTTACCTTGACGCTTGTGTGCAATCGCACTGGTGCTTGCAGGCCCCTCAACAGAAAAGGCAGCACATGTAGCCCATGTAGCTCATGTGCATCTGTTACGACAGGCGAGCCGTATAAGGAGGTGAGCAAGTGCCTCTGCGTTCATTACAAGGGCTGATTAGCTAGCATGGCTGCTGCCAGCCCATGGCCGCTACCAGCAAGATGACTTGGACCACTGCAAGTCTGTTGTGCTCAGCAGCTTTCAAAGGCAATCGATCTAGGGCACCTGTTAGGCTGGTAGCCATCTGCAGCAGTGCGCAATGCTTGGTGACACCGTCTTATGCTCTCGTGCTGTAAAAGCACCTGTTGTTTGTGCGCTTGGATGATGCAGAAGCTGTTACAGGCAGGAACGTACAAACAGCTGCTGCTGCGCTGCTGTACTGTGCTGCGATCTGCTGTGCAGTATCAAGTGTATGTTGATGGTCAGCTGGCGGCGTTCACGACACCGTTCTACTCGCCGTACACGGTGAGAAAGCAGCACGATTGTCATCATGATCCTGGTTTAAAAATTGTATGCTTGTGCGCTGCGTGCACTGACAACAGCAGATCCCAGCCTGCAGATCAAGCACATACATGCCAGGGTGCTGGGCACTCAACGTCAGTGATATATGAGCATTGTTTGACCATGTCAACATATATATGTATGTCAAGGTTTTGCAGGGCCACCAGGATCCTTCGCTGTGGATGACTATCGTGGCTCCACACGCCTTTGCACTGCCTGCTTATCGCCTGAACATGTGGGTGTGGTGCTGCACCGCTGCCATCCGTAGCCGCTGTTTTGAAGGCACAGCAGCAGCATAGATGAATGTAGTGCCAGTGGGCTGAAAGTATAGCTGTACATATTCATCTGCGTACAGCTGGTGGTTGATGGTTCCTGTTCACGAACACCTGATCAGGTCAGACCAAGCAGTGCACAATGGCCGCCAGAGTCTGTGTTTGTCCTACTGTGAGCAAAATACAACCTGATTCAAGGACCAAGCATGCTACGCAACCGCAGCTTGCCTAAGGCATTTGTAGAAACTCTTCCAATTCAGCTTTTCATGGTTTTTACTGCTGCGCAGAACGCCTTTCATGGGTGTTCTGAACACCGCAGGAGCACACAACCATCAAGATTGTGGGCTTTGGAATCACCAATGATGGCCATGGTGGGTAAACCGCAGATACAGCATCACAGCCACTGCGCTGTATGTTGCAACACTGCCACATGTGTACATAAAAGAGCACATCCTGCCAAGCTAGGGATGAGCTCCTCCTTTTCCAGGATTGAAATTGTGCTGTAGCACATGTTGTCCCATTGCGCTGCTTGCCGTGTCACCTGTTACTGTTCAAACCTGCAGCTGTGCTGATTAAGTTGCCAACTACATAAGTTGATGACGGCATCAATCATGCACGGCAGCTGAACTCGCTGTCCATGGCAGTTATTTCAGCCGTCGACCGTGCAGATTGACAGTTGCCATGTACACATCTGGGTGTCTGACAACTTCCTGCTTGCAGAAATGGCCGCAACTCTGCTGCTCTGGCATGACAGCACCCTGACTGTCACTGGCCAAGCACCGACAATCACCCCCACCAACATGCAAGCAGCACCCAGCAGCACCGCAACTAGAAAGGGGAGTGCCACCACATACACGCTGAGCGTTGCCAACCGAGGCGTCACGGCAACCTCAACCCTGCAAGCGACAGGTGCTATAAGTCCCGTCACGCTGCAGGCATCTGCAAGTTACGTCATAACTGCCTTCACAAACAAGATCGTCTCTGAAGCCTCCGGCACAACTTGGAGCCATGCCACACAAGGTCAGGCAGCCTGGTCACTGAAGACTACAGGTGGTCAAGCGATCACACAGTCCAGCACAACTTACAGGTAAAAATCTTTGATGCTACAGGTGGTGGATTGCAGCCAGACTAGCTTGAAGTCAACCTTGTGAACTTGCTGTAGACACACCACTCTTGCTGACACCTTGAACCAGTGCAGACACCCATCACATCCCACTCATGTTCCTTCAACGTTAATAATAATCAATCCTTGTAAGCCATACCTTTCGGCATCGGCAACCGTTGTTCCTTCAACGTTGTAGAAGCGATGTTCATGTTCCTTCAACGTTGTAGAAGCGATGGGAGTGCTGCCGTAGAACAAGCCAATGAAGCAAGGCTTGTGACAGTCTCCTGTCACTGCGGCCTTCAACGGCGGCTCCTGCAGCACATCCCCTTACAAGATGCACTTGCTATAGTTTACTTTACTTTCATGCTCCACTCGGAATGCTCACACACGGCTTTCAGCATGTGCCTGCTTGCTAGGGTGCTGCTGTTGTTGAGCGCTGTTGGTCAACGCGTCCATCCATTCATGACTGATGGATTCTACAGAACATTCCAATGAACAAACATGTCTTGCTTCAATGGTAGAAAGCAGGAGCTCTGGATTTGAAACAGGGAGAATTCCTTGAAGGAGAAGCAAGAATACCCCAGGGTGGTATTTTGGACCGACACAGCCTACGTGCCGGCTACGCAATGTTGTGCCTTCTGCTTATTTCGAGTTTGTTTGTGCCGCTGCATGTGAAATGGACTTGTTGCCTCAATAGCACAGGTGCACCTATGGCTTCTTTGTTCTTGTTTATATGAAAACCACGGCCATGGTGTAACAAGCCGCGCACACGCACTTACATCCTCCGCTGCACTCTGCTTATTTGTATCGCTGCGCAGTTGGCTGTATGACGCAGCATACCCTATTGCCGGCACCGTGTGGCAGTTGGGGAACAACAACTTGAAAAGCAATATTGCCGGCACCGTGTGGCAGTTGGGGAACAACAATTTGAAAAGCAATATCGCCGGCACTGTGTGGCAGTTGGGGAACAACAATTTGAAAAGCAATATTGCCGGCACCGTGTGGCAGTTGGGGAACAACAATTTGAAAAGCAATATTGCCGGCACTGTGTGGCAGTTGGGGAACAACAATTTGAAAAGCAATATTGCCGGCACTGTGTGGCAGTTGGGGAACAACAATTTGAAAAGCAATATTGCCGGCACCGTGTGGCAGTTGGGGAACAACGCAACCGCGTCTGGTGACTACGTTGTCAATACACTGTCAGCTGTTGCCAACGGCCTGTCCAACCCTTCTGCAGTGGTGGTGCCTCCTCCAAAAAGCCAGAACCACTACCACCGCATTGTGGTGCCAACATCAACAACCACAACAGCCTGCAACAGCGCAAAAATAACAGCCACTTTCGCAAGCTCTATTCACACCTTTACGTTCGCCCCAGAGCAGTCTTACCTCACGCAGAGTTCTACTTGCAAGGCAACACCATGGGTACATGTGCTGCGTAGGGATGGATTGAATTGGCACCTGACGCTGATCAGCGCAATCAGCTGTGGTGCCAGGCAGAGTTGGGATGGCACAAGGTTTGGCACTCAAAGGGCAGGTACAGTTTCTGGTCTCGGCAGACGTGACTCAACAATGATGCGTAAACAATGCACAGGGCTCAGTGGGAGGGCCTGAGATGAGGCACTAAGATGTGACAGGAGCACCCACAAGAAGCAAAGGTACTGGTGTAGGCTGATTCATGTCCGGGCCGATCCGTACGATGGCATGTGTTGTGCTGTCCCAGAGAATGAGATGGCACGGCTACGCTCAACATACTCTTGTGATATGATGGTGTTTGCACCCTTATGTTGTGCACCAACGCATGCTTGACTGGCGCTCATAAGTTGGCATTTGAGCAGCCAGGGTCAGTGCCACTGGGTCACTGGCCATCTGGGCACTTTCCACTTTTGGTCGTGTTTTGATCCAGGAAAACAGAATCCTCATGCGCAGGGGAGCTGGGGGTGAAGCTTGTTAGAGTTTTGAGGTTTGCCTGGGGTTTGTTGCATGTGACAGTGGCGGCCAACTATTACAGTGGCGGCCAACACTGCGACGAGCAAAGATCTGCAAGGCCCCTAAGGTTATAACATATCATCACACATCATATTTGCTTCTGCCAGGGCTGGGCTTGTGTTGGCTGCGTCGCAATAGGATTTGACTCTGACGGCTGTTGTCAGAGCCGCTAGACTCACTTGCTGGTCGGTCTGGTTGCTTTGATCGTACAGGCACTTCTTGCGCCCTCATGTTGCGCAATGCACGCTTCAGATTTTACTCGTCAAAAAAGGGACAAGAGGGGGGACGGGCAGTCATGCGGTGGGGGATGACAACGAGATATTTCTGGTTGCCAGGGAACAGGTTACAGGGTATCTGTTGCCCTACAGGAAGGGGCTCCTGGGTGTCTCTAATATGCAGCAGGTGTATTTTGGTTTTGTTCTGGCTATGGGACTTGGGCCATAGCAGTGTGGAGCTGCAATCACAAGAAGAGGAGTGCGCCAGTGCACATGTACGCACAGCTTCCAGCTTGTGCTGACGGTAGCTCATTATGACGCCTTGTACTTTGTGTCGGTGACAGCATCTGCAAAGCTACCACACTATCATTGTCATAGATATTTGCACTTTTAGCACCGCGCCCATCCTTGCTAATTGATTATCAAGCGATGCTGCTGCCATTGCCATTGTACACATTGCAGCGGTGCGGTGCAGCAGCTTTGCTTGCATGTACGACTTGCAGTGCGACCTTGCATGACGGGACTGGATTCCGCTGCATTTTCACACTTTCACGTTCTGGACGCCGCTGCACTCTTTTTGTGAGCTAATCAGTACTTGACGGCTAGGTTGCATCTTTGAAACATCTGTTGCTGCTTGTTCAGACCCCGACGATGGATCTGCACAGCCGCAGCACAGATGTCATCTGGCACCGGATGCTGTACTGCTGCCAGCCACTGCCACAATGATGTAGATGTCATCATCACCGTGTTGCGAACCGAGCCATATCCAGTTGCGTATCTGATACGGTTACCTGCATCCTGAAGGATGTGCTGGCACCGCTTGCATGGTATGATAGTGGAGGCGTGTTGCGTCATCGTCATCAACGGCTCCGGGCGTGTGGCAGACACAACTATGTTGGGCCCTGCATGTAAGGAATGTAGCGGCACTGGAAGGCACAGCCTTGCATGCATGGGTAGGGTGTCTCTGCATGCTTTTTCCGCTAGAGTGCTGCACATGTACCTGTACGTACGCACGTGTCAAGTCGGCACTGTTGACCTGGCAGGCCGCCAAACTTTGGGGCGGGCCCCTGTCAAGGCTTGCTTGGCAGCTTTGATGGTGCGGCTGCTGTGTTGGGTGATCGCAGTCTGCACTTGCAGCGACACGTTCAGCTGCATGCTCTTGTGCTGTCACATTACGAGGACCTACGTGCACATACATATGCGGATCCGGAACGGAGCTACAACCAATACAATGACACATGCTGTTATTACAGGAGCTCATGTGCTATGGTCATCATGCACCGGTACAACCCCTCATTGCATTACACAAGATGTGCTCTGAGGCACTGCAACCGTACCGGTACATATGCATCATGATGCTTGAACATGGTGACCATAGCAGTATGTTGGCCTTGGATAACGCAAGTTCCAAAACGTGTTCACCAGATGGCGGCGGCAAGGGATCAAAATGTGTTGCTGCATCCACCAGCTGCATACGCATGTGCTGCAGCAAGCTTGAGACTGGTGACGACTTGTCAACATGTGTACAGTGATGCACTGCACTAGAGATGACGGTGATTGTGCGGAAGTAAAATGAACCATACAGCCTAACAGGCTTGAAGCGGCTGCCTTTCTCAAAGCATGCTGGTGATGATCTACAGCTGTGGACAAACACGACACCCCATACAGAACATGATGCTTGCGGGCCGTCATGCTTGTCACAAGCATCACGGTGATGCTTGCGGGCCTCGACATTGCACACTAGTGGTGCGCAAGCCCGCCAAGGCAACATCCAGCATGGTGTGTGCGTCATTGCAAGCATCAGTCAACAGCCACAGCTGCAGTCTAACTTAGGGTGGCACGCCTAGGTTGAAAGCCAAAATGCACCCGTCCATCGAGGGTGGGATGACACCGTGCAAACAAGCGTGAGCCATTTCAACCATCAAACTGCAAGCTTACGCCGCACCCCTGGCTGTGCAACCCTTGCTGTGCACATAAACTATGCTGACAGCATGACACAGCTGCACATGCAGCAGACTTGTGACTATGCATACATTGCACTGCCCTCGCACAGCGCAACTCAAACCATTGCCGCGACTGCAGCTGCAGCGCAGCAGCTCAAATGTGCAGTTGCAAGGTGGCTGTGCCACAGCTGGCAGTCGTCACACCGCAGTGTCATGCCAACAACAGCAACAGCACATCAACAAGCCTGACACAGTGCTTGCGGTGCCAGAGCACGGCAGGGCTGACAACGACCAACAATCTAAAGCGCTGCCCAACAAGGGTCAGCCGTAAAACTCAACACAGCACCGGCATGCACAGCACTCCTCTGACTGAACACCGCAAGCACATGCTGCCGGCCAACATGCCTGGAAGGACTCTGCATGCCTGGTAAGTTGCATCCATGGGCCAGTGCCTGCTAGCATGAGCTCTTGCAGCTGCATGCTGAACCATGCTTGCTGTAGCGAACAGCGCAAGCGTGTAGGTCAGCAACTCTATCTGTGACGGTGCCGCAAGTCACGCTGCAACTTTGGCTTGACACAAAATACGTAGCCTGGTTGCTTGAGATATCTGTCAACACAACTCAACAAGAAGTCAGGGTCACACGTTCATCATCTCGAGAAGAGGTAGATGATGGTGAACACTATGCACGTCGCTATTACTCCCGACAGCACCAGCGTGTCCTGCAGCAGCAGCAGCAGCAAAAGCAGAACACAGAAGCAGCAGTCAGTGAACACGCTCCAGCCCCTTTTCAAGCAGGTACTTAACAAGCAGGGTTGCCTTACAGTAAGCAACTTGCAAGCTGCCGCGTGCATGGTCAATGCGCTGTCAACCACACATGCTACCCTGCTTCAATACTAATGTGCTGCTGCTCCAGCGACAAGCCCACCACCACCACATAACAGTCGGTGCACTGCCGCACCTTGCTCTTTTTCCTGCGAATAGCATTGAGCAGTCCGCTGATGGCAGGAAACTTCTCTCCTATGGTGCCCAGCTTGTCCTGCACGTTGCCAAAGATGCGCCGCTGCTCAAGCAAGCTGCGAGACACCGACTGCGCCTGCGCAAGCATGTCGTCAACCTGCAGCAGCAGCAGCAGCAGTTTGGTGAAACTGCTCAAGCAAGCTGCGAGACACCGACTGCACCTGTGCAAGCATGTCGTCAACCTGCAGCAGCAGCAACAGAGGCGCCCAAGCTGCATCAGTTTGTCGAGACTGCTCAAGCAAGCTGCGAGACACTGACTGCGCCTGCGCAAGCATGTCGTCAACCTGCAGCAGCAGCAGCAGCGGCATCAGTTTGTTACAACTGCTCAAGCAAGCTGCGAGACACCGACTGCGCTTGCGCAAGCATGTCGTCAACCTGCAGCAGCAGCAGTTTGGTGAAACTGCTCAAGCAAGCTGCGAGACACCGACTGCACCTGTGCAAGCATGTCGTCAACCTGCAGCAGCAGCAACAGAGGCGCCCAAGCTGCATCAGTTTGTCGAGACTGCTCAAGCAAGCTGCGAGACACTGACTGCGCCTGCGCAAGCATGTCGTCAACCTGCAGCAGCAGCAGCAGCGGCATCAGTTTGTTACAACTGCTCAAGCAAGCTGCGAGACACCGACTGCGCTTGCGCAAGCATGTCGTCAACCTGCAGCAGCAGCAGTTTGGTGAAACTGCTCAAGCAAGCTGCGAGACACCGACTGCACCTGTGCAAGCATGTCGTCAACCTGCAGCAGCAGCAACAGAGGCGCCCAAGCTGCATCAGTTTGTCGAGACTGCTCAAGCAAGCTGCGAGACACTGACTGTGCCTGCGCAAGCATGTCATCAACCTGCAGCAGCAGCAGCAGTTTGGTGAAACTGCTCAAGCAAGCTGCGAGACACCGACTGCGCCTGCGCAAGCATGTCGTCAACCTGCAGCAGCAGCAGCAGTTTGGTGAAACTGCTCAAGCAAGCTGCGAGACACCGACTGCGCCTGTGCAAGCATGTCGTCAACCTGCAGCAGCAGCAACAGAGGCGCCCAAGCTGCATCAGTTTGTCGAGACTGCTCAAGCAAGCTGCGAGACACTGACTGCGCCTGCGCAAGCATGTCGTCAACCTGCAGCAGCAGCAGCAGCGGCATCAGTTTGTTACAACTGCTCAAGCAAGCTGCGAGACACCGACTGCGCTTGCACAAGCATGTCGTCAACCTGCAGCAGCAGCAGGTTGGTGAAACTGCTCAAGCAAGCTGCAAGACACTGACTGCGCCTGCGCAAGCATGTTGTCAACCTGCAGCAGCAGCAGCAGCAGCAGCAACAGCGGCATCCGAGCGGCATCAGTTTGTCGAGACTGCTCAAGCAAGCTGCGCGACACCGACTGCGCCTGCGCAAGCATGTCGTCAACCTGCAGCAGCAGCAGCAGGGACGCGGCAGCGGCATCAGCAGCCATGGCTGTCAGTGCTAGCAGCGGCGACTAGCAGCAGGTGAACAAAGTTGATGCACCCGTGTCTGCGCACTCTGTATCGTAACGTAACATAACTGGTTTGTGTGTCACTCCCCTCCTTGCCGCCCCTAGCCTATATCACTAACAGCACCAAACACACCAGCTGTTGCTATGTCAGCTACACACTTACGTAGTTGGTTGAGCTGTTGAGTGTGGCTCGCTCCCGCAGCAGCGCCCCGCTGCTGGACGCCCCTGGCTTACGTTTGTGACAGCCCACATAACTCAAACCCTCCAACTGTTGCTATGTCAGCTGCACTTACGTAATTGGTTGAGCTGTTGAGTGTGGCTCGCTCCCGCAGCAGTGCCCCGCTGCTGGACGCCACCTGCACGCTCAGCAGCGGCAGCTCAGCGCCGCCTGCAAGCAGCTCTGCCCTGTCCCGCGCTGCACCCAGCTGGTAGTCCAGCCGCCGAAACTCCTGCAAGCATGCAGTTGAGCACGTGAATGTTTGACTAGTGTAACACTGTGTGTGCGTTTGCTGTTGTGTGCAGGTCACGCGCTGCACCCAGCTGGTAGTCCAGCCGCCGGAACTCCTGCGAGCATATTTTTGAGCAAGCATATAGTTGAGCAAATGAATGTGGTTACTCGTGTAATATTGTGTGTGCGTTTGCTGTTGTGTGGACGTTGTGGGCTACACGCAGCTGGTGGTTCAGCCGCCGCAACTCCTGCAAGCATGCAGTTGAGCACGCGAATGTTCTGACGTTTTGTGTTTGACCAGTGTAACAATGTGCGTGCTGCTGTGTTCGTGTGCACGGTGTGGCCTGCACCCAGCTGGTGGTTTCATGCTGCAGCTGCAAGTGACAGCCCATGATGCAGCACTACTGCAGGACAAGCCTGCTCAGAAACACACGCACCGACAGATAGAGAGGACGCAAAGTTACTGCAAAGCGTCACACTGTGCATCGACAGGTGACACTAGACGGCCTAGCACCTCCTTCTGCTGTGCTGTGCTGCCTGCTGCCGTCAACAAGACAGACACCCACATATCATGCGTTGCAGGGCACCCCCTTGCACCATACGCCGCACAGCGTCACACACACCTGCGTGAGGTCCTGCAGTATGTCTCTGTGCCGCGCCAGCGTGTGGCTGCGCGAGTCTGCTGCTCCTGCTATCACGCTGCTCATGTCATGGTTGACGTCTGAGAGCCGTTGTAACAACGACTCTATCTCTGCTGCTTTCTGCTTTGCCAGCTGCAGCAGAAATAGCAGCACACCAAAATCAATCAAAAGCACAGCAGCAAGGCAGCAGCGGGTGCATACAAGTAGTCAGCGGCGTGCTTTCAGCTGTCTATCCATTGACTCTGCTGCACATGCAGCTTAGCTGACTGAGACAGTCTGATGCGCACGATTGATATGTTGGTGAACAGCATGACACAGATAGCTGCGGCGATGGCAGATAGATGCGAGCAGGGGCGGACACTTCAACGACACTGCTGCCTGCAAGCGCAGGTGAGCATGTATTGAGCACCAGTGCCTGCTGTGCCTCTGCCGTGCTGGCTCCTGCAACCGCTGCACCATGCCACAGCCCTTTGGCTGCTGCTGCTGCTCACAGCCCCACAGTTTCTGCTGCTTTGCACATGTGTAAAAGTGATGCTCTGCATGTGCACAAGTTGCATGCTACATTATTGCGCTGCAGTAACGCACGCCGTGTTTACCTGTCTACACACCTGGTCTGCTGCTACTGCTGACCCAGGGCCTTTGCTGCCTGCTTCAAACCCTGATGACAGCTTTCCATAGGACGCTAGCTTGACATCAAGTCCCCCCTCTAGCTTGCGTGCCTGCACACAGATGGCGGTTGCTGTTCGTTGCTGATAGCCTGCAGTTGGGGCACAACTGGCAGCAGCTGTGGTAGAGCAGCCTACCCCACGATTGAGTTATAGGCTACAAAGATGGTTGCTTGCGTCCGTTACGCTCACCTCTTTGCGTAGGTCTTCCCAGATGCGTGTGTTGCCCAGTGCAGGGCTGGCCATGCTGCTGATTGGTATCCAGCCCTCTGACCTGGCTATTTTGCAGCTTGCAGTCAATAACCGAGGCTATCACACTACTCCTTGACAGCCACTGTAAGTGCACAGCTAGCGATCGTGCTGCAAAAACGACAGCAGAGAGAGTCAGGAGCAAATTCAGTTGCGAACTTGTGTGGTGCGTCATGCACAGTCGCTTCAGCTGTCGATACGTCTCAGCCTAAGATAAACATGCAATGAACGGAAACAGGCAGCAGAACAGCTTGGCAAGTTGGCACGAACGTACCCAACATAACACAGTTGGAACAGGACAAAGCAAACGGCCTGGAACACCGATTTTCTCCAAAGTAGCCGTTCAACTTCTTTGTGTATCGATCGCTTGTGCAACGTGTGTTGCAGTGTTCTCACCTGACCACATTGCCACTGAGATCTCGGCAACTCCTCAAGCTCATTGAGGCACGATGATTGCTCAACGACTCACATCATCACAACATGGCCGCTTGGTCAGCAGGCCGGGCGTCGCTCGCACACCACAGCTAGCCAGACAGCAGCTGCGCAAGCACAGCCTGAAGAGGTGCGTCAGGTGCTGGCTGGCCTTTAGGGAGTAGTGTTGCATCATTATAAGTATAATGTAAGCCTGCTGCATGCCCATGTGACTGCAGAGTAGCAGCAGAGGAGAGTGGTGCAGTAACACAGGAGGCCCTGGATGATCAAGTAGAAGCGTTCATGAAGCGTCAAGCAGAGCTAGAGAGTGGAGGTGGGTGTTTGCTGCATCATATAAGCCACCATGCATGGCTATCCACCATGCAGCATTGCATGTTCGTTTCAGAACTAGCGATCCAGGCTGGCATGCCTATCCTACTATGGTCAGACGGCAGGCGGCAACCGACTGCCAACAGCAGCAACTGTTGTTGTCATACCAGGATCTTAAGCACAACAATTAGGCCTAGCTCTTACGTCAATATCCAGCTCACCGCTTCCTGTGTTGTGCGCTACACTGCCAGATATGCCTAACGCATGGCCTGGCCTGTTGCTGTGTCCTCTGTGTTTGCAGCTGCCTTTGCCCGCACAAAGGACCCATCAGAGATCATCGGAGCAGATGTTGTTGATGAGGAGGTGCGTGCGTGCAGGGCAGGGCAGATGCACTCAAAGGGTGCAGCAGAAATAAGTCATGAAGTCTGTGTTGGCATCAGGGGCAGTAGTAGCAACAGGCCTCGTCATTGAGCAGCAGGGTGTGGAAGTTGGGCCATTGCTGGTTGCATTGTCTGCCAAAGGCACAGGATGCTGGTTGCATGCCAGTGTCAGCTCCATGAAGAGCAGGGATTTCTGCAGGGGCATGCACGCTTTGCACACTGCCAATAGAGCCACACACAAACTCTGGACATGCTCGGGCCAGCTGATCTTTCATGCTGTTGTCCTAGCAGGAAAGAAGCTGCTCTGTTTGCAAGCCCCACGAACTCCAAGCGCTGCATTCATACAGTGCGTCTTTCGCCCATGTTTACAACCTCTTGCATTTGCATTGCTGCTGCTACTGCTGCTGCTGCTGCTGCCCCTCAGAACGCCAAAGCCATGTCGTGAGGTGGTGCGCATCCTGCCCACACTTAAGGCCAAGCGCGACATGCAGTGTTACCATGTGTGTTTCATTTGTGTTTTTAAAGTCTTGCATTTGCTTTGCTGCTGCTGTGCTACTGCTCTGCTGCCCCTCAGAACGCCAAAGCCATGTGTCGCGAGGTGGTGCGCATCCTGCGCACGCTCAAGGCCAAGCGTGACATGACGGTCAATGAGGCGCGGCTGATCGTGTCCATCGAGGACCCACGCACACGGGAACAGAGGCAGCTGGGCATCGAGGTACGGCTGCTGCTGCTGCTGCTGCTGCTGCTGTAGTCCGGTGCTTGGTCATGATGCATGGACGACTCGCATTGTCGTCATGTTCTTTGGTGCCTAAAGATGTGCATTGTGAGGGCCAGTTGTAGGCGGCTTCAAGCCTGGAGATCCAAAGCAGTCTTTGCGACATCATATTGTTGACTGCGTCCGTCTTGCCATGCACACACAATGGCTGCTGTCTTGTTGTTTGCATCTCTTTACATCTGTCCCACACTGTCCTGGCGCGTGAATGTGCACTGCTGCTGCTGCTGCTGCTGCCGCTGCTGCCGCTGTTAAATCGCTCACACAGGATGAGCGCGGAGTCTCACGTGACGAAATGGCAGCAGCACTGCTGGATGTAGCAGAGGGCCGCGTGCCCAAGGACCGCCTTGCACTCAAATGCTTGATTGAGGAAATGCTGGCGTGGCCGTTTCTAGGCGAGGATGGTGCAGCAGCAGCAGCAGATGCCAAGGCTAGTGTCAGCGGCGCCGCCAGCAGCAGCAGCAGCAGCAGCAAGAGCAGCGGGGAGATGGAGGTGGTGATTGATGAAGGTGGGTGAGGAAGAAGGAGGTGGCAGTGCGAGCAATACAGTGCTGGGTGGTTTGTTGGTTCACGGTGTTCCGTGCTACTTGCTGTTTGGTTATGAGTGCACACAGAAGCAGTCTCCTTACCTGCTCTCCCCATTAGTCAGTGAATGCATTCGGTGGTTCAACAGCACATAGGCGCCTAATGCTATGCACGTGATATGGGCGGTGCTGTTCACCTGGGTTGGGGCATCGCTTGTTCCACAGAGAGCTGATACATGCAGCGTCGCACCCGCCACCGTGTGGCCCTGCTGCGTGCTGCTGCTTCCTGCTCTGCAAAGTCACATCATAAGCGATTCATCGCTTGGCCCTGAAACCCTGCTGCTGCTGCTGCTGCGTTCTGCCGTTCCGCAGCCACTGGCATCGCCAAGCCTTACATAATGAGCAGCGAGCTGCGCAATTGCTCTCCCGTACAAACAATGTTGCTGCTGCTGTCGCTTCCTGCTGTACTGCAGCCACTGGCATCGCCAAGCCGTACATATTGAGCAGCGAGCTGTGCAAGGTCATTGCTCTGCCTTGAATCCCTGCTGCTGCTGCTGCTGCCGTCTCCTGCCGTACTGCAGCCACTGGCATTGCCAAGCCCTACATCATGATCAAGCAATCGCTTGGCCTTTAACCCATGCTGCTGCTGCTGCTGCCACTTCCTGCTGTACTGCAGCCACTGGCATTGCCAAGCCCTACATAATGAGCAGGTGGTTGTTTCCCCTTCAACCCATGTTGCTGCTGCCACTTCCTGCTGTACTGCAGCCACTGGCATCGCCAAGCCGTACATCATGAGCACGTGATAACTTCGCCTTCATCCCATGTGGCTGCTGCTGCCGTTTCTCGCCGCACTGCAGCCACTGGCATTGCCAAGCCCTACATCATGAGCAGCGAGCTGCGCAAGGTCATTGCTCTGCCTTGAGTCCCTGCTGCTGCTGCTGCTTGTGCCACTTCTTGCCGCACTGCAGCCACTGGCATCGCCAAGCCCTACATCATGAGCAGCGAGCTGCGCAAGGGCGAGCAGCCGCAGACGCTTGCTGACATGCTGCCAGACTGGGTGGGTTACGGCACGCTGTACGGCATCAGCGTCATCCCTGTGCTCATTGTGGTGGCAACAATCACCGTGCTGTTCTACAACAGCCTGAAATAGATGACAAGTGGCAGCTGGCTGGCGGACTGCTGGACGAATGTGACAACTTGGTAGCACTCAATCAGATGAAATGTGGAGTGACGAGGGGATGCCGTGTTCAATGTGGTGTTGGTGTGAGAGCGTATCTGTCGGATAGTTTGTGAGGTGTTGCTTATGGAGTGTGAATTATGCAATATGCGTTGCGTTTGTGCCTGCTGTTTGTGTATGTACAGAATCAGGCACATGCATTGAGCGCTGTGTTAGCACACGTAGGTGTGCTGGCTTGATTGTTGAGTCACCAGGCACGTGGTCAGCTGCAGCATGCAGGTTTGCTAAGCAGCCGTACAACTTGACAAAGTTTGTCACCTGCAGCAGCTTGCCGCGCATGGCATGTTGCACATGTCTGCTCCATGCGAAAGGTTGCACTCAGAGTCTGGATGGTGCTGCATGGTTGAGACCATGCAGGTCTGCTTCGGCAGCTAGTGCACTGGTTGATGTGGTGGAGGCTGTACATGCTGGTAACATTGGATGTGCACATATGTTTTGCCACTTCCGAAGCAGGCTGCTTGGCTTGCACATATCCAGGAGCCGTATAAGATCGTTCTGTTACATGCTGTAAGAGGCCGGAACAGTTATGCGCATGTGACTGTCACAAAGTAATGTGGGACAGGCCCTGACATGACACCACTGTCATATGACAGTGGCATGCATGCGACGCCGCCTACGGCAGGCTGCCGTAAGCAACCGCCGGCTGCCAGTGGCAGCAGCTGCCAGGTCACCTCGGGCTGAGCGACAGCGCCTCCACCAAACGCATACAGCCTTGAGGGCATAGGGGAAGAACCCCACAACTTGTACCTACGAGATTTCCAAATACAGCGTTTTAGCCCATTAAAATGATATACAATTCATTAAATGCTTGTAATATTTCGCTATTCTAGGCACGTTCGATACGGGATGTCCAAAAACAGCAATTGCTGATGTCATGCAGACTGACAACAAGGCTGACAAGAATATATCCTCAGTAAAGCTGCCTTTCAGTAGTATCTTAATATCATGTTATTAAAAGAGTTTAACAAGTTAATCTGTCAGTTATATTGAGGCCCTGTAAAGCCAGTTTCAGTAGTATTCAACCTGTTACATCCCCCTTCATCTCAATACGAAAGATGTTTAGCCTTGTCTAAGAGATGCAATCTGTGACTGAGAGAGGCTCATAGAGAACCTTTCAGTCCATAGGAGGCTTTCAGTGTGTAATGGAGGCTGTAGGCTGTCCAAAGGATGCACTACAAGGGATGCTGTCTGAGTGCAAAGGATCTGAGTAGGGCTTAGGCCACTGCTGAACCCCGATGCTATACCCCCTAGGAGGCGATAGGAAACAGCTGTTTAGGGTTTAGGATTAAACCTAAACCTAAACTCTATCCTGGGTGCGGTTGCTGTGAGGAAAGAAAACAGAAGCTTTGCCTGCGTAGGTTGTGTGATTCCATCACGTATTGAACACAGTTGTTGGTGTGATAACCAGCCGCTGCCGTCTTTGGGCTGTCGGACAGCAGCTCTCTTTGCCTGTCTATGAGCATATTGTAGTTGCTTCATAACTCTTTGCACCTCAGGCTTTGCTTTAGCCTGCCGGCTGAGCACGTTATTCAACAAGCTGATCAAAGATGTTAGCATGAGGCGGACCGTCCAGTGTTTCAAACCTAGCGACTGAGCAGCTTGCATAAGGTTGAGGAGCATTGGTTGAGGACTAGGCAATATGAGTTCTTTCACGGGAAGCCCTTGGTTCAATCTGCGCAGCCTCTGAATATTGTTTATGTAAGTACGGTGTGTGCTAGGGTTTGGAAATGCAGCAGCGTTATAAATGTATGCATGATACAATGGGTCAGGTTGTAGCTCCACTCTCCCCAAGCAGGTCATGTCAGCTCTGTTGCTGGCCATGGCTGCTGTTTTGAGAACTTTTGTGGGTTTCTTTGCCTTGCTTGGTTGTTTCTTTTGATGATCAGTAGGTGCTTTTGCCCTTGGTCTCTTCACGGTGTGTATGCTAATCAACATGCTGCCATCGGGAAGCAACCTCGATCCTGGAACACAGTTGTCTTGCATCTTTCGGTATGCTTTTATTGGAGGAAATGTTTATGGGCATTGACTGAACAACATTCACATGACAACCATGTTTGACAATCCTCAAAAGCTAATACATGTAGAGAAGGCAGGCGCTTACGGAATGGTTTTGAATTTCCACAGCCTAAGTGTCAAAGTTGTTTGGCTACTTGCGGTAGTGAGACAGAAACACGTGTTGCCTGTGATTACGCAGCCACTTGTGCCTGGCCCAAGTTTGCCTCATGGTAGCACCCCACCAGACTCTAGCAGCAGTGCTGCGCCTCCTGCAACACATGATTTCGGTGCCTGGAGTTTGTTAGATGAAACGCTGCTGCCCCCTCAAAGCATTTGCACTATTCCTACTCAGTCAACCACCGCATTGCCACCACATGTTGTACCACAGCCAGTGCACCCTCAGATACAAAAACCAGATATCAGATTCACCACTAAAATATTTCGAGGCACGCTACCGACAGAGACAGACCTTGCATCATCGACAGACTTCTATTGGCCAATGGGCCGAAGTCCCGTGGCGGTTTAGGGATTTCGACTTTTCCAGCCTGCCAAGGTTCAACACTGAAATTTCGACTTACCAAGCTCTATCTGCGACCGGCATTGCCCCACGGTTTTTCGGCAGTGGGATCTTCATGCACGGCGAGAGGCCTGGCCAATCACTGTCTCGCTGCAAGTTTCCGACTGGACTACTTCTAAACCTGGATTGGCTAAGAAATGCACTCTTTCAAGAGTTGCCTAAACTGCAAGATTCAACACCACACAAGGGCTTATTCTGTGGTGTGATCATAGGTGAGAGGTGTACATGCACGCTTGCTAACCTTGAGGGCAGGGCTCTTGACTATGTTCGCAGAAATGCTAGACTAGTCCAAAGTATGGTGGACACAATGCATCTTCGCATGCTGCAGGAAGTGGGAGTGCTCCATCTAGACTTGTCTGCATCAAACGTTGGGTGTTGTTTTTCAAGTGATTTTCAGAAGCTTGCCCTACGCATTTTAGACTTTGGAAAAGTTCAAAGTAACGTTTGTTGCCATAAGCTGTATTCGCTTCCCAAGGCTCAGCGAGATGAGGTCATTGAGTTGATCAAAGATTTCAGCAAAAATATAGTTGACTCGCATGCTGTGCTTGGGACAGCTGACACACAGAGCGATTGGATTGAGCGATGGATCAGGGTTTAAATGGGGTCCGGGGCCATAATGTACGGTAAACTATTCATGTCAGCACAGTGTGTTAGTGAATTCGCAGGCAATAGCTTAAAGGTAGGGCTTTGTGAGGGATTAGAATAACTAGACAGGTAGCATCACATTCAGGTATGCCCCATCATGCTTACCAACGCCACTTAGAGCCAGGCAAGCGTCAAGCAAGCTATCAACAAGGATCTGCAAGGATGGTGCCACCCCCCTATTGTGGTAGTGACGTCGCAACGCTAAAGCAAACTGTGTGTGACAGCTAATGAAGCGATCAGTCAGTACAAAGCAATGGAGTGTGGTTCCTGGCACATGGATGATTGTGTTGGACAACCACTGTTTGATTATTTGCACATGAGCCGTTGCAAAAACTTGGGCAGTTTTGCTCCGAGTCAGCATCTGCTTGTGTCCTTTCATGGTTTCCGGAATTGGTAAGCAACCTTCTTGCAAGTACGTGGTATGCTCTTGCAGCAGCAATTTGCAAAGCTCTGGCAGCAATCGCTCTATCTTGGTGTGCAGATTGCCAGGTGGTGGTGAGTTGTACATGGCGCGGGCCGGAAGCATGCAAAATCTGTTGAAACAAGCCGGATCTGTCATGGCCAAGGTGCGCAGGTCAGGCAGGTTAGATGGGTTGCAGCACATAAACATCAAATTGCTTGAGCCCAGACTGCCAGATGTCATGTACTTCAAGGCGGCAAGCTGTTTGCTTGCACTGCTGCTGGAACTCAGCTCATCAAAGGCCTCGACGGCGAGTTGGTGTACATGAGTGGATTTTCGTTTCATGTAACTTGAGCTTTGGCCAACAGTCAAGCCGTCACCGGGCGAGACCATGCAGAGGCCATGGCCAAACAGTTGTTGTATTACAGTTGTCAAAAACGTGGTCTTGCCCCGGTTGCCCTGGGCTGGACCCAGCGTGTCAACATACATGACTGCCGACTTGCTTGAGTCACCGAGTGCTGGCGCCATAGCTCTACTGAGTTGGCGTAGCAGCCAGCACATCTCACAAGGCTCTGGAAACCACGCGGATAACAACGCACAAGCTTCCTCTACCTCCCCAGGGGTGGCCTTTGAAACTTGTGCATAGCATAGGTTCAGGGTTGCTAACACATAGTGGTCGGTCTTGTACGGCAAATGTTCAAGTGGCAGCGTCTATAAATCCATCAAGGAAAGCAATTCTTTTATGAGCTGCTTTGGCAGCTGCATTTTGAAGGCTTGCTGTAGTAGGCAAGCATCTTCTTAATGATCGCAACAGTGACAGCTGAGCAGGTGTTGATTGCAACAGACGGGTCCTGTGCTTAGCAGGCATGCACTGATCAAGTAGTTCCCGGTGATGGCTCTCAAGCCACTCCACTAGAAACATGGCTGCATCAATAGCACCCACAAATACCCACAGGCCGAAAGGATTGGGAGCGTAGTAGCATAATGCTACTCAATGATTGATGTGTATGGCTGTTGTACTGCCTGGCTAGGGGCAAGGCAACTAAACCATGCACGTGCAAATTCAGTGAGGTGGCTAATCTGTGGCCAGCACGCCGGGAGAGCAGCAACATGTTGGCGGTGACTGGACGGCCCTGTGGCCAGGTACTTTTCGCATCACGTGCCATTACAAGGTTAAACTCAGTAAATTAATTCAGTCATCATCCTCATCATCAATCAGCATGCAACCCTCGGGCGCAAGTTCCGGTGGCGGTTCTGGTGGCGGCGGCCCTGTGCCTTTCTTATCTGGGTTGCTTTGCACCCAATCTGTCACAACCTTACGGCATGCTGTGTTGATCACACCTTGCTTTTGCTTGTCAGTCAAGCTGCTAATGTTCTTGAGTTTGTAGTAGACCGATGTGACAAAGTCAGGGTTAAAGTCTGACGGCTGGGCGTGGTGCATCCAGTCGAACAAGTTCTGAAATGCCTCTTCGGGAAGGAGTGTTGCACAGCTTGCGACATCATTGGGCGGGACAGGCGCAATGCCTTTCTCAGCTGGGTAGTGCCTTGCTTCCCATGTGCGGATCGACCAGCCCTTTGGGTTCTCATTGGTGGGCACTCCGTTGATCGTGTTTCTGAGTGTTTGCATCTCAGCCTGGGAAAGCGTGCCCGTTTCCTTGTACTTGTGGTACATTCTGTAAAACCTCTCAATGTTTTGGAAGGCCCATGCCGGCTGATGGCCACGAATCTTCATCTTGTGATGCCAGTCCAGCATTAGCTGCAGCACCCCAGCGATGGACTGGACTCCTTCGGAAGGGTCGATAGGCACAGTAGGCTTGCGCTTGCACTGGGTCTTTGCGCACTTTGATTTGCTTGGAGGCATGATGCTCTCTTGCACGCATTGTAGTGTGTGGTATTTTCTTAAGTGGCTTTACAACTAAGTTGCTCCTACCCAGCATGCACAAGGCATGTAGTGGGGAGCCACTTCTGGGCTAGAAGTGTTGTGCCACCGTTGTAGAGTCATCACCTTGAATAAGCCTGGCAGGCTTCATTCGGTCAAATGTGCTTTAAATATTGTAATCCATGTTTGACAAGGTACAGTATGACTGAGATATGCAAAAGGCCACCTAGCAGGCAACCCAAGTTGGTGCCAGTAAAAATTTTGGCTGCTCAGTTTGGTATCACAGACCTCCCAACTGCCGATGAATTGCCACCTAGCTACCAGGGCAGTACGCGCATGTGGTTGAATAGCAAGCTGAGAGCACTGCAAGGAAAGAATGCACAAGCGTGGAAATCAATCAAGGCCGATCCGGAAAAGCACCAAAGGGTGACACAACAAAATAACTCATGCTCCAGAGCGTACCGGAAGCGAAAGCGTGTGTTGTCTGGATTGACTCAGGTAGACACATATCTCTCTATCAGAACTGGAGCAGTGTGATGCATTTTTGTAAGTTGTTTTAGCGAAGCCAATGTAGTTGGATCCACAAAGCCCCAGGGTATGCCAGCTTGCATTAGCTTGCATATTTGTTGCAGGGTAGCAGATGTCTCAAACACAAACTGTCCTGCGACACGTGAGAAGTTGTCAAGATCTGCATCCTTTGGCACAAAGTGTGTTGCAGTCGGCTCATTAGGAAAGCTTGCATGAGCCATGCAATATCTGTTCCATAGCATACAGAGCATGGCTACATAATCAACGGAGGGAACATCACAACAGTAGATTGGCATTGCTTCCACACCAAGGGCGGTCATAATTTTGCAGAATTTAAACGCCATGCGTTTGGTTTCTGCAAAAAAAATCCCGGGCGTATTGTAGAGCCAAGTAATGGCCACTGTGGATATTGAAGTACCGCTAACCGAGCAGCTCCAGCGCATGCGCACGGCCTTGCAATTGGAGGGCATGGTATACACACTGAGTGGTGCTTTTGACCTTGAAACTGCCCAGTTGTTCTTTCAACTGAATTGCGTGCGGTCCGATGACCTGAAAGCTCTCAAGAAAACGGTCAAGGCCAGCTTCGTGAGTAAGGATGGCGCACAAACCGTAAAGGCAGAATACGACTTTTCCCGGCGCACCAAAGCTTGTGGTATTGGGAGACTGTATGAGAAAGGAGGTGTTGGCCTTGCAATGCTCACAAAGGGAATACACACTGCTATTGCCTTCATATACTATGATGACTGGGACATCAAGAATAGCCACCCTACAATCCTCTTGTGCATTTGCACAAAGAAGGGTTGGGCTTGTACATCCCTTCACAAGTACGTGAAGGACCGTGCAACAGTCTTGGAGAGTATCATGCGGGACTATGGCCTTGAGAACAAGGCTCTGGCAAAGTTCCATGTCTTGCGTGTTATCAATGGGGGTAATCCGCCACCATGTTGTGATAGCAGTGAAGGGCAGTTTCTGCACGAATTGAAGGCAGAAATGAAGGCTATATCAAACAACTTGTATACTGACCCTGAGTTTGCAAGCTATGCCAAAGTTGCTGCTAGTGGTTGTGGCGTTTTCTGTACTTATGAGAGGTGGTTTGCAGCTTGTTCCTATGACGATATGCGGTCAGCTCGTCCTGCTGCCTGGTGCCCTAAGTATGTGTTACGCACTGCTGGGCTTAACATGGAGCATGTGGGGTCTCTGACTCGTTTTCGTTTGGGTGCTCATGATTTGCGTGTGTGTAGTGGTCGGTGGCAACGCCCACCTATCCCACGTGATGAGCGTGTCTGTCTGCGCCCCGGGTGTTCCTCTGGGCAAGTCGAGGATGAGTTCCACATGATATTTGAGTGTCCTTTCTATGCGCCTGTCCGTGAGCGTTTTGCTATGCTATTCGAGCCCTTTGGTGGTTCGTCTCAGACGTGGACTAATATTACTTCATGTCACCCTGCAGGGCCAGATATGGCCGCTTTCATGCAGCAGCGTCCTGCTTTGGTAGCTGCCTTTGTGCACTGTTGCTATCTGATGCGGTGTGATACCGATCCTGAGTCTCTGTTGTCATTGCTCAGGTGATTGAGGATGTTGATGAGTTCTTCTCGGTAGTTTCTTCTCTTTCTGAGAATGTTGTTGATGATGATGATGATGATGATGATGATGATGATGATGATGATGATGATGATGATGATGATGATGATGATGATGATGATGATGATGATGATGATGATGATGATGATGATGATGATGATGATGATGATGATGATGATGATGATGATGATGATGATGATGTTTTCTTCGAGTGTCCCTCCCCCAATGAGCCTCTCGTTGGCTCCTAATGGGGTTCCCACTCCTTGTTGGGTGGAGTATGTAATGTAATGTAATGTAATGTGTGGAAAAAAGAAGAAGGGTGCTGTCACATGCTTGGCTGATGTTCTTGCCGACATAGAATTTGACCTACTCATGACAGCAGTGCAATGGTTGCGTGCTCATGAGCATGATGTGGGTGCCTTGATGATGGACGGTTGCTTTGTGAGGAAGCTACCGGTGGCGAGTGACACCACTCCTGAACAATATAAAGCTGAGCTCAACAAGCTGATGCGGAAGGTGGAGCGTGTAGTGCAACAACAGACTGGGTTTCAGATAGAGTTGTGCCACAAAGTTATGAGAGAGAGTAGTTACATGTGGGTCCAGTCACCATCTCAGATGGTATGAGCCACCCCAAAATGAGCACAATGTCAACGCATGACGAAAGAAGATGAGCACACAATGTAGCCCATTGAGGCCATCCGTTGAGCACAGGGTCTCTCCAGATTGAGCATAAGATTATATCTGCGGTGTGTCAGTGACACACCCCAATCAGCCAACAGCATGTGCTGAAGAAGCACACCAACCAAAAAGCATGTTGTCAAGATCACACAGCCAGAGAGATAGGCAGGGCAACTAAGGCGGCAAAAGGCGGCAGCAAACCAATAATGTGACAGGATGCATGTGTAACTCGTCAAGTAACCTAAACTCATCACGGGCTAGGAGCAACAGCGTCTAAGGCGTCATCTACAGGGACATAACCCTCAGGCTGAATTGGCACACTTTGATGGTCAGGGGACAACCCCAGCAACACTGAGCGATACAACCACATCTGATAAACCACCACAGCCACAGTTATGGAGTCGGAGTATTCAGAAGCGCTCGGAAATGCTAGGGCAGCTGTACTGCCCTCTGAGCTTCAAGGGTTGGGCTTGATGCGCTTGTGCAATGGGCAGGTGCAGCCGGACAAGCCGATGGCTAACCTTATGTGTGCCACCATTGGGCAGAAGCTTCGTGGTACACTCAGGTATGTTGGGCCGGGAGAGTATATGTATGCATATGACAGCGTACGGGGTGTTTGGAGCCCTGTGGATAGTGACTACGCTGTCTCAATGTTTCAGGATTGCTATTTGAGCTGGTACATGTCAGATGAGAGTGGAGTAGTGCCCGATGTGTATCTGAATGAGAGCACTCACCTCAACATTCTTTCCAAGCGCGGCGGCCAAAACCTTTTCAGCCTAATGAAGCCCTTCCTGTTGGACTCTGATTTCCTAGACAGACTAGACACAGCGATCGCACAGGGACTAATCCCATTCACCAACACATGCGTTCGAGTTGACAAGGATGGTGTTCACACGGTGCCTCACAGCCCCGACCACTGCATCAGCAAAACTTTATCGTATGAGTTGCCACCAGAGGATAAAATGGACTATACAGTTGTTGACGCATTCTATGAAAATTATTGGGCTGATCCAGACAAACGCACTTGCATGCTAATGTCAATAGCAGCTGCCTTGATACCTCAATCACGTGCGTCTCAGAAGCAGATATTAGTTGGCATTGATGATGCAGATGGTAATTGTGGCAAAAGCATGTTTGCAAAGGTTGCGGCGGATGTGTTTGATGTGCTGGCAATGCCACTTCAAAAAACAATGGTGTACGACACAGCTAGCTTGGGGGGCCGCAACTCGCATGGTGCCGATGAGCTTAGCTACAAGACTGCACTGTGGGTGTACTTGGATGAGATGCAAAATGAACAAAAGTTCAATGTTGAGTCCCTCAAACAGTTGGCATCACATTTGCATGTCGAGCTTTTCACTCTGCTAAAATGATCAAATTTCCGTGGTTTGCTCTCGTGGCGTTGTTTTGCAACAAGGGGTGCCTACCAGAGTTTGACTCAAGCAACAAGGTTCTGCTGGCAAGGCTGCGGTTTGCATTGTTCGAAGTTGTGTTCACGGCACCAACAGGAGCCGCACCACCAGCTGGCTATGACAAGGCTCTCGTCAAACAAGCAGTAGACAATGTGCAAGACAACATGAAAGCACACAGAGCTGCACACATGTGGCGGTTGTTGCAAGCAGCGCATATCCTAGCCAAGGAGTATGGTGGAGCAGTACCGGAAGCAAAGTGGCCACAGTCATGGACAGACACACGTAACCGATCTGCAGCAACGGCAGACACTCTTCAACAAGTAGTGGAAGAGGTCGTCATTGAGAATGTGGTCAAGGGGAAAGTGGTGAGAGAGAAAACAAAGAAGAACGTGGATGTAGAAGTTGAGCTTATTGTAGATAAGAGCTCAGGGAATGTGAGGGTGAACTTTTTAGCATCACACAAGCCCGAAGTTGATTATATCAAGCGTTCGCTTTTCAAGGATGATGTCGAAAAACAACTAGGGGCCGACAGGAAGCGATACCAGAGTAAAGATATTAAGAGCCGCCTCGACACAACCATGGCGGCACATGGATATGAGTATATCAAAGACAGCGAGAGGTTTGGAGTAAATCTAAAGTTATGTTATCTTGGTTGCAAGCATAAGGATTCATGTTGTACTTTTGACACAGATGGTTTTTGAGACAGTGATTGGTCAATAATATTGGAGTCGACTGGAATGTATGATTTTAAATCATCCTGATCGGAAACATGCAAGTAGGACAACCTTCTCCATACCTTCCCCCCATTCCCCCCATTTTGACCACAAGGTTTGAGTGGTCCCTATGGAAAAAAAATCAGTTGTGACACAAAACATTTGTAAAAGTTTTTGTAGGGAGCCCTAACCATCATCCCCCCGTTTTTAAAATGGGGGAATGGGGGGG
>CADDIJ020002363.1:0-83424 GCA_902809745.2 Tetradesmus lagerheimii | reverse complement strand
AAACGACAAGGGCGACTGGGTCTGCCCCATAAAGGTGAGTGACACAAAGTCAAAGGCAGCTAAACAGCACCTTGTTGTTGCTGTGCTGTATGGGCAGTATAAGTCAGTTCCTGTCAACAGTGTTGCTGTCAGCTGTGCTTCTGCCATCCACCTGTCGTCACTGAGCGTGCAGTGCGCAGTGCCATTTTCAGGGCATGCCTGTCACATCCAGACACATTCCTGTCGGATGCTGCTACTGCTACACCACACTCTCGTGTCTGCATTGCTCTCCACATTTGTGGGTTCTACAGAGCCTTCCTTTGGCAACTAAGGTCTTCTATAGCGATTCGACGTAGGCCGTAGTTGTATAGAAGGCTCAGTTAGTTTCCAAGGGAAGGCTTCACACAATAGACGAGGCTACGAGGACTTGAGAGGTCTGATGGAAAGACTTCTTGAGTGAATACTTCTTGTTGAGTGAGGAGAGGCCCCCTCTATTTATAGCCTTGGCAAAAACCTACAACGCCTCCTCAACTGCCTCCAATTGGAACATTCTGGACCAAGGAAGCTTCTAGACAATCCTAGAACATACTACTTCCGGAAACATCTACATCCTTCCGGAGACTTCTAGAACTTCTGGAACATCTGGAACCTTCTGGAAACATCCAGAACCTTCTAGAACCTTCTAGAAACTTCAGGTTCCTTCAACCTTACATCATGCCCCCTCCCCAAGGAGCAACGTCCTCGTTGCTTACCCATCAGCCACGTCGACGCACCCGCCTGCGTGTGCTGCGGGTAGCCACCTCCTGCTCTGGGGTCGCATGATGAGAGGCTTCATACTCATCTATCAAGCTCTGCTCAATGTTGCTTGCTGGCTCCCATGAATCATCCTCTGGGCCACAATTGAGCCAACGGACCAAGTACTTGATAATCCAGCGCCGGCCGACTCGCTCACGCCGCTTGTCAAGGAGCTTGTCTACCAGCCACTGGTCGTCATCAGGGTAGACGAGCACGGGTGCAGAGTGTCCTTTGTGGTCGGGGAACTGCGCATCTTCCTTCCATGGCCGGAGTAAGCTGATGTGGAATACAGGGTGAATCTTGAGAGAAGCAGGAAGCTTCAGCTTGTAGGCCACCGGATTGATGATCTTCTCCACCGTGAAGGGGCCAATGAAGCGAGCTGCGAGCTTCTTGCTCATCGTGGATGGTAAATTGAGGTTGATTGTGGACAGCTTCACCTTGTCTCCGACTTGGAACAGGTAGTGCTGTCGCTCCTTGTTGGCTGCGCGCGCTTGGCGCTCATGGGACTCCCGAAGCTTGGCCTTGGCATGCTCAATTGCGTCCGTCATTTCCTGAGCACGCATCTGCGCTGCTGGCACGATCACATCTGCCAAATCAATAGGTGAGGACACATTCTGACCATACGCCAAACAGAAAGGCGTGTAGCCCGTAGAAGGACTGACTGAATCATTGATAGCAAACTCCGCCAAATCTAGGTAATCGTCCCAATCATCCTGGCGAGGTGAAACAAAGTGGCGTAACACCTCTTCCAAGGTGCGGTTCGCACGCTCACTCTGGCCATCAGTCTGCGGGTGAAAAGCTGTAGAAAACCGCAGCTCAGTGCCAAGAGCTTTGAACAATGCCTGCCAAAAGTGGCTCAGAAACCGCCGATCCCTGTCAGAGATAATGACACGAGGCAAACCATGGTGCTTATACCATGTACGCACAAATACGTTGACGATCGCTTCCGCTCCTGCAGTCTTAGTGGTGGGTGCAAAGTGGACCATCTTTGTCAGGCGATCCACAAAGGTCACCACCGCATCATGCCCCTCCTTGGTAACAGGCAGATCTGTGATCAAATCCATGGTAATCTGCTCCCATTTTGCCGTAGGCACAGGTAAAGGCTGCAGAAGACCAAGAGGTCGCTGCATCACAGGCTTATTGCGCTGACATGAAGGACATGCCACAACATAAGAATAGACAGAACGGCTCATGTGCGGCCACCAAAATCTCCTGGCCACACGTTGCAGGGTCTTGGTGTGGCCAAGATGTCCTGCACTTGGACAGTCATGGCACTCGGCAATAATGCGCTTCCTGAGCTCGGGAATTGCTGGGATAGCCACGCGATCCTGGAAGTACCACAACCCATCATGCATCCACAGACCTGGCATCACGTCATCATAGTAGTGATCCTTCTCATATCCAGCCTGAATCTCCTCTTTCAAGTTGCTGGGCACAGATGCCGTAGCAAGCTCAATTGAGGCGAGATCCGGGCGCCGTGACAGAGGATCTGACAAATTCTTAGCTCCCTCCTTGTAAGCAATCTCCGTACCACTGTAGTACGACTCGATCCACTGACTCCACTTGGCCTGTCGTCGAGAAAGATCCTGCTTCTTGTTAAACCTAGTATGGTTCAGGTGATCAGAGTTGACCTTGAAGGGAACTCCTTCCAGATAGCAACGCCACTGCTGTAGAGCGTAGTAGATTGCAAGCATCTCCCGATCTCCAGTGGGGTAGTTGCGCTCTGTTGGCGAGAGCTTCCGTGACAGATAAGCCACGGGTTGCAAGCCCTTGCCCTGATTTTGAAGTAGTACCGCTCCAAGCGCAAACTTGGAGGCGTCGGTGTAGACCTAATAAGGCAAGCTCGGATCAGGCGTCACCAGCACAGGTGCGGACACCAATGCCTTCTTGAGCTCGTCGAAGGCCCGACCTTCTACATCATCCCGCCAGTGCCACTTGATGCTCTCCTTGGTGAGCTCCGTCAACGGGTACGCCTTTTGAGCATAGTGCTGAATGAAGCGCCGGTAGTAACCAGTCAAACCGAGAAAACCTCGCACTTCACGCACAGTGCCAGGTGTCGGCCACTCCGTAACCGCTGCCACCTTCTTGGGATCTGGCTTAATGCCGTCGGCACTGACGACATGTCCCAAGAAGTCGATTTCGCTGAGCCCAAATGCACATTTGTCAAGCCCCACATAAAGCTGATTCTCCCTCAAAACCGCGAGTACCTTAGCCACGTGCTCCAAATGCTCCTCAGGTGTCTTGAAAAGATCAAGATGTCATCCAAGTACACCACCACGAACTTATCAAGATATGGCTGCAAAATCTTATTCATCAAATGCTGAAAAGTTGCGGGTGCGTTGGTCAACCCAAAAGGCATAACCTTCCACTCAAAGTGACCATAACGCGTCCGGAACGCGGTTTTTGGCACATCCTGCTCAGCAATGCGGATCTGCCAATAGCCACTCTGAAGATCAAGCTTGCTGAACATCGTCGCCCCATGAAGCTGATCCATCAGCTCGTCAATGCGAGGCAAAGGATAGCAGTTTTTCACGGTTATCTTGTTCAGCGCCCGATAGTCAATGCACATACGAAGCTTACCATTCTTCTTAGGAACAAAAGGAATGGGTGCTCCATACGGCGACTTGGAAGGTTGGATGAACCCCATGTCAATCAGGTCCGTTAGTTGTCGCTTGACCTCCGCCAGCTCCAAAGGGCTCATGTGATAAATACGTAGGTAAGGGGGTTTGGCACCAGGCTCCAGCTCAATCTCATGTTCCACACCTCGGGATGGAGGTACACCTTTTGGCAGTTTGCCAAAGATGGCTGAGTACTTGTGAAGTACCCCCTTCATCCGTTCAACCCACTCGGGATCCCCCGAAGGGAGAGAGAGGTCATCTATCGCACGGATAGTTGGGTCCTCCTCAACCTCCTTGAGGATGGCAAGGTAAGCAATTGCGCCCTTGCGTAACTCCCGCTTGAGTTGAAGTGCAGACAACAGACGAATGAGCTCATGGCTAGCAGGCTCAAGACCACCTAGCTCCATGGCGGTGCACGAGTCTTCGGCCTCGGGTGCAGTGAGTGTCTCCTGCTCCTGCTTCGCTGGCAACTCCTCCTCCCATGGCCTTGGCTTCACTCCTGTGTTCACGGGCGGATCCCACAGGATGATCACCGGCCATTGAGAAGCTTGCTCCACCCACCTGTCCCCGGATGGGATAGAGAACAAGCCCTCCGTTCCCGCAGGGTACTCGTGAATTACCCTCATCCCCTGCGTCAGCTTCCACCACGGCTTCCTGTCCCACTTGGGCAGGATAAACACGCCGCATGTCGTCTCCGGTGCGGTCTTCTTACAATCCAGGTAGTGCCTCAGATATTGGCCAGCATGCCGGAAAGGCACATTCAGCCATACTGACTCGCCGCTGACATTAGCCTTGCGGAAGTCAGTGAAGCCCTTGTAGAACTTGTCAGCCTGGGCAGTCTCCTCACGTGCGCAGGCGTCCACTGAGAATGGCCCGTAAGCATCGGCATACTTGACCTTCTCCAGGCGGTTGAACAGCCAGTAGGTACAGTCCCGCAGTCGTCCACAACGACGGGTACCCGCTTTTCCCTGGGCTGCACTGGATGCTCCAGGCTCACTAGGCCTTTGTGAGCCTTCTACCTGGCGTGAGTCTCTCACAGGCGCACGGGGCTGAGCCTGCTCAATGCGCACAGTACGACCCACACTACTGCACGCGCCCTTCAGTTTGACCGTGCAGAGGTGTCCCCATCACGCTGCTTGTACGCTTGCAGCTTCTTGCAATACCGCCGCTTGTGCCCTGGCTTGCCACAGTAGAAGCACTTGAGCGGCTGGTTCCTGGGCTTCTGCGGCTCCATTGCTCCGAGCTCCATGGGTGCCGGTCCGCCCCTTGCAACCGCTCCACGGTTGTTGCTGCCCATGTTGACGAAGCGGCTGTTGCCGTTTCGACCATGCTCCCACACCATCGAGTCTGCCTTAATGGCAAGCTCCACGGCGTCATGCAGCGTGGTTGGCTGCTGCAGCTTGACGTGAATGCGCACCTCCGGCTTCAGACCGCGGATAAAGCGATGAATGCGGTCGTTCTCGTCCATGTGCGGCAGCTCCAGCATGTAGGTGTTGAACTCCTGGGCATAGGCGAACACGCTACGCGTTTGGGTGAGCCGGTCAAGCCTCTCCCGCGCGTCCACCTCTGGGTCAACAGGGGTGAAACGGGCGATAAAGGCCTTCTTGAACTCATCCCAAGAAGCGTAGGGCTGAGCCTTGCCCACCGCCACAGCCTGCTCATGCTGGCGGTACCAGTTGAGGGCTGAGTCCTTGAGGTAGGCCGCTGCCACCGTCACAATGGAAGAGCTGCTGAGGTTGGCGCCCTCGGCCGCAAGGTACGTCTCCATCTTGTGGCACCAATTGACAGGGGAAGGCTGCCTGCCATTGGTCTCTGGTGGCTTGGGGAGCTTCAGCTTGCTTGTAGGCACAGCACTGGTCTGCTGCTGCAGCATCTGCTGAAGCGCGTGCTGAAGCTGAGCCACCTGCTGCTGTAAGGCCAACATCTCTGACGACACTCCAGATTCCTCCATGGCTGCTTAGCAAGCGGACTCACAATCAGAGACGCCCTTGGCCTTGGCCTCCTTAGTGATGTGCTCCTCAATTGCCGTGTGAAGAAGATTCCGGAGCTTCTCCTGGTGTGCGCGGTGCTCTGCCGCCTGGGCTGCCCGAATGCGCGCACAAACGTCTTCAAAAGGGATTGGCTTGTGCACCTCCTTCTTGAAGCACTGCGGCTTCACGGGCGTGGGCTGAGGCTTGGTGAGGATGTTGTTGAGAATCTTCCGGATGCGCGGAGAGTAGGTTGAAGACTTAGGAATTTTCTTGGCTGGATGCTTCTTGATGTTAGTGGAAGGCTTAAGGCAATGATAGTCGGTCTTGGCAGGAAGGTTCCGGATAGGAGTAGAAGTGACGAACTCCACGCCGTTGAGCTCAAAGGTTGTCCGGAACTTGGCGACGCTTGGGTGCGAGGGAGGCTCCAGAAACTTCACCTTGGGTGCAGGCTTCTCCGGATTGTACTTGCCTGGCATATGCCGGAAGCTTGTAGAATCTCCAGGACTCCTCGGTGTTCGTAGACACTCTCAGCTACCACTTGTCACGCCTTGTCGGCGGGTCCTTTGGCAACTAAGGTCTTCTATAGCGATTCGACGTAGGCCGCAGTTGTATAGAAGGCTCAGTTAGTTACCAAGGGAAGGCTTCACACAATAGACGAGGCTACGAGGACTTGAGAGGTCTGATGGAAAGACTTCTTGAGTGAATACTTCTTGTTGAGTGAGGAGAGGCCCCCTCTATTTATAGCCAACGGATCATGTAAGGTTGAAGGAACCGGAAGTTTCTAGAAGGTTCTAGAAGGTTCTGGATGTTTCCAGAAGGTTCCAGATGTTCCAGAAGTTCTAGAAGTCTCTGAAAGGATGTAGATGTTTCCGGAAGTAGTATGTTCTAGGATTGTCTAGAAGCTTCCTTGGTCCAGAATGTTCCAATTGTAGGCAGTTGAGGAGGCGTTGTAGGTTTTTGCCAAGGCTATAAATAGAGGGGGCCTCTCCTCACTCAACAAGAAGTATTCACTCAAGAAGTCTTTCCATCTGACCTCTCAAGTCCTCGTAGCCTCGTCTATTGTGTGAAGCCTTCCCTTGGTAACTAACTGAGCCTTCTATACAACTACGGCCTACGTCGAATCGCTATAGAAGACCTTAGTTGCCAAAGGACCCGCCGACAAGGCGTGACAAGTGCTGCTAATTTGTTGGCGGAGAGATGGGGCATACCTGTTGGCCATGCAGCCTTGGATCACTTGACAGTAGTGGAGTACAAGGCCCTGCTGGATGACATGTTGCAGCGTGAGAAGTACCTCTGCAGCCGCTTTCACATGGTGCTTGCAGAACATGGGGCCGATGGCGTTGATGCTATGGCTTAATGGGTAACATGATGATGATGATGGTGCTTGCAGAACAATAGGAACGTCCAGTTTGCGACGCCGTCACCTGCACAGCCATATCATTCACGTTGGTTGTGTCCTTTGTGTGCTTACTAAGATGTAGCCCGCAGTACAAGTTGGAGGGTTGAGGTTTTTCGGATTCCAAGGCACGTGCACAAATGTGTGACCTTCAGTACGTTGGCTTGCTTTGATCCGGGTATTGTAGGGGCCTTTACCATGTTGAGGCGTTAGGGATTAGAGCGTTCCCAGAGCACGTGTCTTGGGATGGAACACCAAAATTGTAATGGATTGAATGCCGTTTCATCTATACTGAAGGCGATCAAATTTTGGCAAAGCTTGGGAAACTTCTGCAAACTCCTGCAAACTCCTGCAAACACCCGCAAACTTGCTGAAGGTCAAGCGTGCCTCGACACCTGCTTCAGAGTGATAATATAACAATACAGTACCATTACATGTAATCGAGGCCATTTGCACTCGTCAGCTGGCTCCTGATTGCGTTTGGCAGGCCACACCAGCAGTCTCAAAACTTTGCCTCGTGAATTGCGCCTCCCGTGGCATCTGTAGAGCTGTGCGTGAGCGCAACTAGCAATGCAGATAGATCCAATGCTTTACTGAGGGGACAGGCGCCGCAGCGCCCTTGAATGCACATTGCAGCATTCTCATCATGGCCCAGCCCAAGCAGGTCCATTTACGCAGACAGGAGGCGAATCCTGGAGTTCTGGGTGTGTGAAATATGCCCCAAGGGTACATATCTACAAATGGCTGCAGGGCTTTTAATGTACAAGCAGTAAGCGCTTCATTGCACAGTGCAATGCTTGCTCTAGAATACTCAGTCATGTACTTTGAATGCACCCACACACAGTGTGTTCATTGATTCCAAGCAACTAACGATGCAGCTCATACTTTCTGCTGTCTGCTTTCTGCAGTCTGGTCAGGCCTAACAGCAAATGCCAGCAGCCGCCTGGATGTTGCTGCTGCTGCTTCCCGCACCACCTTCGCAATACCACAGATTGCCTCATTACTCGGCAAACATATTGTGCCTCTAAGCAGCACTGACCCGGCATCCGCAATACCTGTCCTTGATCCTGCTGGGTTGGATGGATTCAAGCGTCTTCAGCGGCGCACAGACAGTGCACAGCTAGACCTCTGGGAACTGCTTTGGTTGAAGTGTGGAGATTGAGCAGGCTAGCTCAGCCCTGTCAACAGTATGTGTGTCATAGACATAAACCCAGCCCTGACCCTTAGCAACTCACTTGACCTCCAAAAGTGCAGCCAGCAGCTGGCCTTGCCAGTATTGCAGCACCAGCAGATTGGTCTTGAACCTTGTGGGCATTGCACGCAAGTCTGGCTTGGCAGCTGAATGAGCCACCTTGGCCTCCTTGGTAGAGAGCTTGCCCCCCTGTGATCAGCAATACACTTGCTGTCAGACAATTGAACGACTAAGCAGAGTGTCAAATGAGAGCATTCAGAGTAAGTAGAACTCAAGCATTAGCAAGTTGCTGGTCAACCTGCTTTTTGGACAATCCTCAGAGTAGCACTGCCTGTGGCCCAGTTGGCCACGTGCAGACTGGTAGGCAAAGGAAATCCACTTGCAGAAGTTGGTGGACTGCTTGTGGCGGCACCGCCCCCTTCAATCTGATCTACAGCGAAAACTAGCATTGGTGAAAGTTATTAGGGCCCACCTTTACGTCCCACCAAAACTCCATGAGCTGCAAACGGTGCGTGGTGTGCCAGGGAACAGCAGGTCAACCTCCATGTCCCCCAGGCTGTTGTCTGCCTGCTTGTACTGGATGGTGTGCTTCATACTGACAGCAAGCCCCACGCTGTCAGCTGGGAAGCACAGGTAATGGCCGGCTTGCAGCGGTACTCTGTACTCGTACACCAACTGCGCAAGCAGGAAGTAAGCAATGCAGACAGTCCATGGTGCCTGAGTAAGCTATGGTGATCATACATCAGAGCTGCACGCTGCAAGCCAGGGGAGTTTGACGTAAGTAATGCAGTGAGACACAATGCTTTTTGCAGTGGTGGCAATGCCTGTATTTGTGACATGCTGGCTGAAAGATTGCCTGCAGGCACATTGGTGTTCAAGCATTTAGCTGGTGCCAGTGCTGCTTCTGTTGTTATATTTACCTGATACTTCACTTTGTCTTGCTCCAAATTCAAGCACATGCCAGCTGCAAACGACTGCTTGATGCAGTCCCCCAAAGCTGCAGCACCTTGCCACCACAATAATAACTGCCAATCACAGGAGGCATGCTGTGCGCGTTGGTGCAGCCTGTGTAACGCCTCCAATCCCTTGGGGTCCAGAATGTCATTGACGGCCTTTGCTGCACATGCCTGCCACACAGAGGGGTGCTAAAACGAAGAACACAGTGCTGACCTTGCTTGCAGACGCAGCAACGTCGGGGCAGTCTGTTGCATCTCCTATGTATGCTGTCCACACTGCAGGCAGCAGCAAATGAGGCAAATGCGTTGGACGAAGCAGCAAATTTGAAAGCAGTGTTGAAGGCCGCTGACGTGCTGCTATTGGCAGGAACATGCTGGCTGCTGGCTGCATTGTGCTGTGGCACCTACATGTAAAACGAGGCGCACCTTGCTGCCCAGGTAGATTGCTGCTTTTGAGCAACGCCATGCTGCTGCTGCACAGCTGTGCCAGCTCTCAATTAGTTGCCTTGAATGCTAATGAGGGTGCTCAACGCCACTAAAGTAATGAATTGAAATCTTTGGATGCTTGTCCAACGCTGTATGTCCTGTAAATGGGCAGAACATCATCGTCTTGTCTTGAAATATGACACTGCACTTGCAGAGATCAGAAACCAACGATGTTTAATGCGTTACTTCGAACAATTTGAGAGGGCATAGATCACTTTTTCAATTGCAGGCAGGTCTCTGGCCACATTCGTGCCTTGGGTCCGAAAAACCCCGAACTCCATCCAACTAACAGCCTCACTTTCTTGCCACTATCTGTACCAATTGCACAAACAAACATTGACACTGCCTGCAAACGCACTGCCACGGCACAGAAGCACATTGAGCATTCTTGCGTGGAACGATCCCAAACGCTCGCAGGCGCTTGCAAGCATTGTTGAAAGAATCATTGAGGCCGAAGAGCTGCGCACTGTCCTTGGAGGCGACGCTCGCAAGGTCTGAGAAAGCTGAGCTTATCCATTTTGAAAGCTGAGCTTATCCATAGAAAGCTGAGCTTATCCATATCGCAGGAGCCGTGAATCACTTGTTGGATTTGAACAAGATGCACCCCATATGCTGCTGCTTGCTGCAGGGAGAACATGTCTACAACACCCGAGGCAATAGAGCGGACGATTGTCGCCAAAGAGACGGAGGTGGAGCGTGTGAAGAAGCAGCTAGAGGATGCTATAGGAGATCGGGATCGGGAGTTGCTGCTGCGGCAGGAGCTGGCAGCACTGCAGCAGCAGCTGGCAGCACTGCAGCAGGAGAAGGTGCTGCTCATGCAGCAGCAGGCAGGTGCGGCTGGGTCGCAACGTTCCTGGCAACCTACATCAGCTGCTTATCAAGCAAGCTTGCAGCAACCATGGAGAGCAGCATTCCCCAGCTGTCAGCAGTGCTACTGCATGCACCCACAACATGCCACTGTGCTTTCATTACATTGGTGGGGTGTGTCTCTGGCACACCGCAGATATAATTTGCTTATCCCGGAGAGAACTTGTGCTCATCGGATGGCCTCAATGCGCGTCATTGTGCGCTCATCTCCTTCTGTCACGTGCTGACTCTGTGCTCATTTGGGGTGCTCATACCATCTAAGATGGTGACTGGACCCACATGTAACTACTCTCTCTCTATTACATTACTCTCTCTATTACATTACATTACATTACATTACATTACAAAATGACCCCTCTTTGGGGTGCTTTCATGCTGCAAGCTTTTTTGTTTTATCCTTTGCCGAGTGCCTTGGCCGTGTGTCCTTCTTGCATGTACTCTTCATGGCTCCCACCCGGCTTCTTCTCTTGTTCCTACAGCAGCAGCAGGTCAGTCATGCATGTGCTTGCAAGGCGGCCAAACATGCATGGCCTGCCACTGTGTGGGGAGCAGCCGCCAAAACCCATGCCCCAGCAGTCCTGCTTATTAAGAGCACCGCATGCAGCACCGCCTGGCGCATGGTAGCTACCATCATGCTAATCTGCAACTGATTAGAATCAGCGAGGCATCTGAGATTCAGATCCATGTGAACGACTTTGCTGCAGCCAGCTTTGTTGCAACAACTTGCTGCAACACTCTGCACTCCCATTTACAACATGCACCAGTGCCACACAAACTTCGCACAGGTCGATCTTTGTGTGCATGCTGCGCTGTCAACAAACAACACAGGAGTGCCACATTACCATCCTGCACTCCTGAATGCTGCATGCATACAGTAATGCTCATTGCATGCAAAACAGTGTTGACCTGTGCTGCCTGCTCTGCCCTGCCTTGCTCCTGTACACACGCCATCATCTGCCATTCCTTGGTGGCCTGTGCTTTGCCACAACAGCACCAGGTGAGCGTTGGAGTGGCCTGCATTAGTGGCATGTTAGCATGAAGTAGCCGCCTGTGGTGCATGCCAGCAGTTGCTGCAAACTCTCCTGCACGAGTACTTGCTGGTCCCATGGAAAGGGTTGCTGCAGTCTGAATTGCAACCTCAGCATGGATTAGTCTATGAATCTTTTGAATATGCAAGCTGGGTTATCACATGCTGCTCGTGCCCACCAAGCAGCGCTTTGCTAGGGCGTATTGATAGCATGCTGAAGGAGCAGTGTCATGGAGCACGCTCGAACACTTCTACAATACCAGGCAGCCGTGCAACACCATCCTGTGTGCTCCTGTGCGCTGCATGCCACCGTGCTTTCATGCTGCAAGCTTCTTTGTTTGACCTTTTGCTGAACATTGCCCTGCCCGTGTGTCCTTGCATGTGCTCTTCACGGCTCCCACCTGGCTTCTTTTCTCGTCCCACAGCAGCAGCACGTGAGTCATGCATTTGGTTGCAATGTTGCTTGTGGCGAGCCTGCCGAACCTGCCTTGCTCGCCGCTGCGTTTCAAGCAGCTGAGAGACCCCTTGCAGCGGCAGTGTTGGCTGTCAGGCGCACGGCATGCACCACATCTGCAGGATGCTATAGCTATGCTGCATATCTGCTAATGATCAGCATCAGCTACACATATGAGGTGGAGAACCACATGAAGGCTTTTGCTGCAGCTTTGTTGCATTGTCGGTTGCATCACAAGTCCCCTGTGCCATGTATGTGCTGCTTTGGATACTGTTTATTTCCGCATAATCCTTATGCTGCTTGTTGCCATGCGCCATGCCAACATGGCACTGCAGTTCCAGCTACCATTGAGGACATGGAGCTGGCAATTGAGCGCGCCCTGAAGAAGGCCAAAGTGGAGTCTGAGGTTTCCATCTCTGCCATGAGTGAGGCCAAGTGGAGCCTACTGGCAGATGCTGCAAGATTGCAGCTGCAGCCAGTCCAACTGCAGGTTGTCGGGCTTGACGACAGCAAGCTGCCCAGGGTGCAGTCATTCTTTTGGTCTGATGAGTCAGAAGGGCAGCAATCTGACAGGTGGGTTTGAGTCCTTGTACTCTTCCTGGACTCCATACGACACAGATGCACAGGATGTTGCAAAAGTAACTAGGTACATGGGAGTATATGCACAGCAAAAGCTGTATGGGTGTCCACCAGAGTTTACCACGAGGCTGCTGACATTACGTAAAGGATCACTTACTACATGGTATGCGTCAGATTTGGGTTGGAAACACCTGGATGATATGTGCATCTGAAGTGTGCTTACCACTTTCCACTGCTTGTCGGTGCTTCAGGTACATGGCTCACTTGGGCAACATCATCCCCCTGCCTTCACGGACTACCTACCCTCTGGTTTGGGTCAAGGGTGGCTCACAGCTGCCACATCTGCTTGATGTGGTAGGCAAGGGAGACATGCTGCACTACACAAGGATCACGGGCAACACAGATGCTGCCATTGTGACCCGGGCCAGCAGCCAGGTAGCAATGCCACAAAGTGGGCTGAGTGTGCTGTTCGAGCTGAAGAAGCCTAATAGCATGGGGCCCAATGCCAACTACCAAGCAGCTTGCCAGCTGGTGCTGGCAAACCTCAAGAGCCCTTTGCTACTGCCCATAGTAGTCTTGACAGACTTGCAGGACTGCTGGCGCCTGCTGTTTATGAATGCTAACACTATCATGCTTGCCTCTTGCGGGAGGCCTCAAGCAGTGCAGCTGATCCGGGACTGCGTGACACAGGCAGCAGCCCTAGCCAGCTCCTTCTTGGGCGGTGCGTGCAGCAGCACAGAAATGTCACCTGTGCGCTCACTTCCCATTGAGCTGGCTCAGCGGAGCACCCCATTCCAGCCTGGCTGTGGTTTACCAGGCACCACTGATGGCTTGGATGATCTGCTGCCAGAGGCTGACCAACAGTATGCACGGGCCCTTGCAGCTTTGAGCCTGGTGAGAGCCATCCCTGCTTTTGGGGGCGTTGCTCCAGAGGCTGAGGACATCGCACCACACACCATGTTTAGTTAGGCACACGCTGCATGGGCTATGCTGCCTTGACCTTCCCGGCCTCCCTTGGGTGCATGGCTCAGCAGCTATGGCGCTTCTGTCAATGCAACTGTGCAAGATAGGGTGTAGCCTTAATTGCTTGTGTTGACTAATAGGTTTGACAGGGAAAGGGCCAGACACTTGACTGTTGTTTGCCGTTGGTCCTCCGCCTTGTAACAGCATGGGGCGGGAGGCGTGGAGCGTGTTGACTGGTGGATAGTGTAACTCCTGTGCTACAGTGTGGTGTGCTGCTGCACGGAATGGTTGAGAATTTTGTCCAGTGGCCTGGAAGTGTGTTATGGCTGCATCCAGTCCTTTGGCGCTCATTCCCTGGCTTGCTGCCAAGGCTAGTCGCAGTATCGCGTAACTTCAACAGGCCCATGATGACAGCTGCTGCGCCCGATGCAACAACCATGGCCAAGATTGTCGATTCAGCGACCAGCAGTGCCACCTTTCTGGGCAGCAGCTCGACTGATCATCATCATCATGTTACCCATTAAGCCATAGCATCAACGCCATCGGCCCCGCGCCCCTCGACTGATATTCAAGCAGCAGGTGGGTGGTGGAGGGCTGGCATGGAGGGACCACCTGCAGTGTGGTGCAGCTAATATCTGCTTCTTAGCTGCGCGATATTGAGGTATCAACGCCGCTGCCAATGACATTAGCATGCACGTGCGTTTGTCCTTATCAGCCCAATAGTTCTCATAGAATGCGTCAACAGTTGCAAAGTCCATTTTATCCTCTGGTGGCAACTCATACGATATAGTTTTACTGACAGAGTTGTTTGATAGTTTGAGGAGGGTTCCTAGTGGCGCTGCAAAACTGCGCTCACTTTTGTCCATAGTTGATGGCAAGGAGAAGGTGTCTCGACTTGTTTCTTGTGATTTTTGGGGTGATTTTGAGGTTTGCAGAATTGTTACTCTTGCTATTGCTGAATTTTTGCAGAAGGCATGGAGCTTGCGGAATAAATGCAAGCATGGTGGTGATGATCAATCCGCTTCTGAAGTTCAGGGGCGCGGGGTCGATGGCAATATTGCTATGGCATGAAGGGCAACATATTACTATTATAGTTTTACTGATGCAGTGGTCTGGGTTGTGAGGCACTAGGTGAACACCATCCTTATCAACTCGAACGCATGTGTTCTTGAATGGGATCAGCCCATGTGCGATGGCAGTGTCCAGCCTGTCTAGGAAGTCAGAGTCTAACAAGAATGGCTTCATCAGGCTGAAAAGGTTTTGGCCGCCGCGCTTGGAAAGGATGTTGAGATGAGTGCTGTCATTCAGATAGACATTGGGCACTACTTCACTCTGATCAGACTTGTACCAACTCAAGTAGCAATCCTGAAACATAGAGACAGCGCAGTCACTATCAATAGAACTCCAGACACCCCGTGCGCTGTCATATGCATACATATATTCCCCGGGCCCAATGTACCTGAGTATACCCCGCAGCTTTTGCCCGATGACTGCGCACATCAAGTTGGCCATCGGCTTGTCAGGCTGCACCTGGCCATTGCACAACCGCATTAAGCCCAACCCTTGAAGCTCGGAAGGCAACACAGCTGCCCTTGCATTTTCCAATGCTTCCGCGTACTCAGATTCCATAACTTTGTGGCACAACTCTATCTGGAACCCAGTTTGTTGCTGCACAACTCGCTCCACCTTCCGCATTAGCTTGTTGAGCTCAACTTCATACTGTTCGGGTGTAATGTCCTCTGAAAGCTTCAATTTTTTAACAAAGCAACCGTCCATCATCAAGGCACCCACGTCATGCTCATGCGCACGCAGCCATTGCACTGCGGTCATGAGAAGATCAAACTCTATGTCTGCTAGCACGTCAGCCAGACATGTGACAGCGCCCTTCTTTTTCTTTGCAACCTTGGCATAGCTTGCAAACTCAGGGTCAGTGTACAAGATGTTTGAGATCGCCTTCATTTCTGCCTTCAATTCGTGCAGAAACTGCCCTTCACTGTCATCACAACATGGTGGTGGATTACCCCCATTGATAACGCGCAAGACATGGTACTTTGCAGAAGCCTTGTTTTCAAGGCCATAGTCGTGCATGACACTTTGCAAGACTGTTGCACGGTCCGTCACGTACTTGTGAAGGGTTGCACAAACCCAACCCTTCTTTGCGCAGATACACAACAAGATTGTGGGGTGGCTGTTTTTGATGTCCCAGTCATTATAGTACTTGCCTGCAATAGCATTTCGTATTCCCTTTGTAAGCATTGCTAGGCCGATACCTCCTTTCTCATACAATCTACCAATACCGCAAGCTTTGGTGCGGCGGGAGAAGTCATATTCCGCCCTTACGGTTTGTGCGCCATCCTTGCCAATGAAGCTGGACTTGACTGTTTTTTTTGAGGGCTTTCAGATCTCAGAAGGCACGCAGTTCATCTGAAAGAACAGTTGGGCAGTTTCAAGGTCGAAAGCACCACTCAGTGTGTACACGACACCCTCCAATTGCAAAGCAGTGCGCATCCACAGGAGCTGCTCGGTTAAAAATAATAATAATAATCAATCCTTGTAAGCCATACCTTTCGGCATCGGCAACCGCGCCTCACCCACTGGAGAGCGGAAAGCAGACTGATTATTCTCTCTATTTTCGGTGTAAGGTAGACCACCCAGACCCTTACACCCCTTACTAGGCAGCATGTGGGAATCACCCCATACGGTGGACTGCATACCTAGCAGGGCCGGTGTGTATATAGCCAGCAATCGACGGAGTCCGGCGGAGAGTCGCGAAGACATTAGCAGCATCCTTCCTTCGGCTTTCGCCGACTGTATCCCTGAGTCCAGGGACATACTGCTTAGGCTCAGAATCGAACCTGCAACCTTTCGGCCACTGTTCGTCCGTCATCACCACTGCGCCACGTGTTTAACGTCCCGCCGGACAGCTGCTCGGTTAGCGATACTTCGATATCCACAGTGGCCATCTTGGTCCTGCAATACGCCCGGGGATTTTTTCCAGGAATCGAACGCGTGGCGTTTAATTTCTGCAAAAAAAGTGACCGCCCTTGGTGTTGAAAGCAATGCCAATCTACTGCTGTGATGTGCCCTCCGTAAATGATGTGGCCGTGCTCTGTATGCTATGGAACAGATATTGCATCCCAGGTGACTATATGTTTCTGTAGTCAAGTGGGGAAGTGTGCGAGTCAGTATCATACAACAACAGCAGGCACAAATTCCTGACATAATAGGTGCCACCGGGCAGGTCAGGAGCCCCTGCATGGTCAGCCGGTCCACCCTAAACCCCATATGTATTCGAAACTATTTAACGAGTAGAATCCGAATATGTGCTTATCGGAGTCAAAATCATACTACCGAGTAAGATATGGGTAACTCAAGAAAGACAGACCTAAAGCGATAGACTTGCATCCTGTGCTGCGGCCTGGGCCGATTCTGCAGCTGCTATCGCAGCCCTGCCAGCTGCTGCATCATCCCCACATGCTGTGGCTGCTGCTACTGCGGCAGCACTGTGCAGCGCAGAGAGTACTGCTGTTGCTGAGCCCACACAGGCACTTGTGCGTGCCTATGGGGATGCCAGGGAGAGCTTGACACTGTTCACGTCGGCACACACGAGGTCTATCTGCAAGGAGAGAAAAAAGAGCAAAGCAGCACCATTGGACAACTTCTGCCATCTGCCATATATTGAACACAACTCCCAGCTGGTTCAGTCAAAGCCCTCTCTGGCCAGCAACACAGACTGTTCCTACAATGACCTTGCATGCATAAGAACTCATTTTGCATACAGGGACCTGATACACACTAGGATCAGTGGCATTATGCATCCTGTCTGGTTCTGGACTGTCAGCCAAACCAATAATCCCATTCAGGCTGAAGCCTGGGGAGGAAATATCGGCGTTCCACACAAACACTCACTGTGTTCTGCAGTAGAAGAAGCCTGGGTGGTGCCTGGGGCTGGGGCCCATGGATGGCTTCGATGGCTGAGCTGAAAGTTTGCAGCAGCTTGAAACGGTAATCCCGTGCCTCTGTCGGTGTCATGCACAGCCCAATGAGGTCAGGCCCAGCCTCATATGCTGGCAGCGCGTACTGATGACGCAGCAGCACAGTCACACGGCGCAGCATGCCGGCCAGGGACCCCTCCTACGGTCGTCAGCAAGCAGCCAGGCAGTTGCAGACAAGCTCAGTTAGCATACTATGCTTGACACTCACCTAATCAGCTGACTTTGTACAGCACAACACCAGTCAGGTCAGCCAGATACTGCAAAGGTGGCTGGTCACACCAATCTAACAGCTGTGCAGCCAACCACACACAGTTGCTTTTACCTGCTCCAGTAGGCTTGTCAAATGCTCCCAAATCACAGGACTGGTGGGGTTGACTGCAAACTGCTGACCCATCTCAACAGCCTTCTTGAGGGCAGCCTGCTGTGCCTCTGAAAGCTGGCTGCACACGTCCTTGTTCGCAGTTGCAGGTGACCAACAGCAGACAGGCAGCAACACATCACATTCTGATAGCATAACCCAGAAACCAACATTACACACCATACAACACATAATCGTCCAGGAACTGCAGCATACCATGCCCACCAACTTTTCCAAACAGCAGACAGTCTCACATACCCAACATAAACCCCAACAGACACTTACCAGCTGAGCATGCTCTTCACAAATATCACAGTGGCCATTGCCCTGCCTGCATCTGAGGTTGCCGTATGCTGCTATGTAGGCCGCAACATAGGTGGCAAAGCTGCTGGTCAGTTCACTGCGCCCCGCACGTTGGAGATACCACACCCAGAAGTCGGCAGGCAGGATGCCAGTGCCCAGCAGCTGCAGCATCAACGAGGATTCGCCAGCCAGTGTGTACCTCTTGCTGTATTCTAAAGGACTGTTGTACTTGCTGGTGAAGGCATCATCAGGCGGTGGAGCGGTGCCTGCACAGGCAGAAGCACAGTTCTTGTGGTGACATCACACATGCAGTGTCTACAACAACCTGGCCAATCACCACCTGACACCTCCATCAAAGCACTACAGAGCATTTATATGCTCTCACTTCAGCAACCGTGTGTTTGCCGGCAATAAAATGAGGAGGAATGCATTGCTGTTTGTTGTGCAGTCACACCATTGACACCCCCACATACATGGCTGCCGTCTGCTTGAATAAACATGCTTATGGCATCAAACATGGCCAAAACAAGGTGGGAAACTGCACCTGCTGCGCGCACAACTGTCCAGCATTTTCCAAGGAATCCAGCCGCAGAGATTGCTGCATTAATGATGCGGGCCGTATCGCTGGCTGGGATGGGCTGGCTGTCTGGAGCATCTAGCGCTCGCAGGCGCTTGAGCTTGCCATAAGGGAAGAAGTAGCCGCGGGCGTTGTTGCGGGTTTGCCATCACAGCTCGCCTGTCTTGACTTGTGTGATTGGCTTTGCTGGGCGGTTGGGCTGAAAGCAGGTCAGCACAACCATGACCAGGTTAACGATAGCAGCAAGACACTCCTGACATGCTGGTGGGCCAGATCCACATGTAGTCTCACCCGCCATAGTTGTACATGCCCTGGGCAGCAGCAAAGCAGCAGTGGTGGCACAAGGGAAAGTAAAAACTCATGAATGGGGCAAACATCGGGCGTGTATGCAAGTTTGTCATCATCTTCCAGTAATCAACAAGGTGCAACATCACGCAGCAGCTCAGAACATGAGCTTCAGTTGAAGAACCAGAGTATAGCCTGCAAGCTGCACCACACTGCAGGTGGTCCCTCCATGCCAGCCCTCCACCACCCACCTGCTGCTTGAATCAGTCGAGCTGCTGCCCAGAAAGGTGGCACTGCTGGTCGCTGAATCGACAATCTTGGCCATGGTTGTTGCATCGGGCGCAGCAGCTGTCATCATGGGCCTGTTGAAGTTACGCGATACTGCGACTAGCCTTGGCAGCAAGCCAGGGAATGAGCGCCAAAGGACTGGATGCAGCCATAACACACTTCCAGGCCACTGGACAAAATTCTCAACCATTCCGTGCAGCAGCACACCACACTGTAGCACAGGAGTTACACTATCCACCAGTCAACACGCTCCACGCCTCCCGCCCCATGCTGTTACAAGGCGGAGGACCAACGGCAAACAACAGTCAAGTGTCTGGCCCTTTCCCTGTCAAACCTATTAGTCAACACAAGCAATTAAGGCTACACCCTATCTTGCACAGTTGCATTGACAGAAGCGCCATAGCTGCTGAGCCATGCACCCAAGGGAGGCCGGGAAGGTCAAGGCAGCATAGCCCATGCAGCGTGTGCCTAACTAAACATGGTGTGTGGTGCGATGTCCTCAGCCTCTGGAGCAACGCCCCCAAAAGCAGGGATGGCTCTCACCAGGCTCAAAGCCGCAAGGGCCCGTGCATACTGTTGGTCAGCCTCTGGCAGCAGATCATCCAAGCCATCAGTGGTGCCTGGTAAACCACAGCCAGGCTGGAATGGGGTGCTCCGCTGAGCCAGCTCAATGGGAAGTGAGCGCACAGGTGACATTTCTGTGCTGCTGCACGCACCGCCCAAGAAGGAGCTGGCTAGGGCTGCTGCCTGTGTCACGCAGTCCCGGATCAGCTGCACTGCCTGAGGCCTCCCGCAAGAGGCAAGCATGATAGTGTTAGCATTCATAAACAGCAGGCGCCAGCAGTCCTGCAAGTCTGTCAAGACTACTATGGGCAGTAGCAAAGGGCTCTTGAGGTTTGCCAGCACCAGCTGGCAAGCTGCTTGGTAGTTGGCATTGGGCCCCATGCTATTAGGCTTCTTCAGCTCGAACAGCACACTCAGCCCACTTTGTGGCATTGCTACCTGGCTGCTGGCCCGGGTCACAATGGCAGCATCTGTGTTGCCCGTGATCCTTGTGTAGTGCAGCATGTCTCCCTTGCCTACCACATCAAGCAGATGTGGCAGCTGTGAGCCACCCTTGACCCAAACCAGAGGGTAGGTAGTCCGTGAAGGCAGGGGGATGATGTTGCCCAAGTGAGCCATGTACCTGAAGCACCGACAAGCAGTGGAAAGTGGTAAGCACACTTCAGATGCACATATCATCCAGGTGTTTCCAACCCAAATCTGACGCATACCATGTAGTAAGTGATCCTTTACGTAATGTCAGCAGCCTCGTGGTAAACTCTGGTGGACACCCATACAGCTTTTGCTGTGCATATACTCCCATGTACCTAGTTACTTTTGCAACATGCTGTGCATCTGTGTCGTATGGAGTCCAGGAAGAGTACAAGGACTCAAACCCACCTGTCAGATTGCTGCCCTTCTGACTCATCAGACCAAAAGAATGACTGCACCCTGGGCAGCTTGCTGTCGTCAAGCCCGACAACCTGCAGTTGGACTGGCTGCAGCTGCAATCTTGCAGCATCTGCCAGTAGGCTCCACTTGGCCTCACTCATGGCAGTGATGGAAACCTCAGACTCCACTTTGGCCTTCTTCAGGGCGCGCTCAATTGCCAGCTCCATGTCCTCAATGGTAGCTGGAACTGCAGTGCCATGTTGGCATGGCGCATGGCAACAAGCAGCATAAGGATTATTAGGCGGGAATAAACAGTATCCAAAGCAGCACATACATGGCACAGGGGACTTGTGATGCAACCGACAATGCAACAAAGCTGCAGCAAAAGCCTTCATGTGGTTCTCCACCTCATATGTGTAGCTGATCTGATCATTAGCATGCGGCATAGCTATAGCATCCTGCAGATGTGGTGCATGCCGTGCGCCTGACAGCCAACACTGCCGCTGCAAGGGGTCTCTCAGCTGCTTGAAACGCAGCGGCGAGCAAGGCAGGTTCGGCAGGCTCGCCACAAGCAACATTGCAACCAAATGCATGACTCACGTGCTGCTGCTGTGGGACGAGAAAAGAAGCCAGGTGGGAGCCGTGAAGAGCACATGCAAGGACACACGGGCAGGGCAATGTTCAGCAAAAGGTCAAACAAAGAAGCTTGCAGCATGAAAGCACGGTGGCATGCAGCGCACAGGAGCACACAGGATGGTGTTGCACGGCTGCCTGGTATTGTAGAAGTGTTCGAGCGTGCTCCATGACACTGCTCCTTCAGCATGCTATCAATACGCCCTAGCAAAGCGCTGCTTGGTGGGCACGCGCAGCATGTGATAACCCAGCTTGCATATTCAAAAGATTCATAGACTACTCCATGCTGCTGTGGCAGCTCGGGCTGCAGAAAACCTTTCCATGGGAGCAGCAAATAATCTTGCAGAAGAGTTTGCAGCAACCGCTGGCATGCGCCACAGGCGGCCGCTGCATGCTAACATGCCACCAATGCATGCAACTCCAACGCTCACCTGGTGGTGCTGCTGTGGTAAAGCACAAGCCACCAAGGAACATCAGATGATGGCATGCACAAGAGCAGGGCAGGGCAGAGCAGAGCAGCACAGTTCAACATCAGTGTTGCATGCAATGAGCATTACTGTATGGATTCAGGAGTGCAGGATGGTAATGTGGCATTCCTGTGTTGTCTTTTGACAGCACAGAGTGCACACACATATCAGCCTGTGCGCAGTGCGTGTGGCACTCTTGCATGCAACAAGTGGAGTGCAGAGTGTTGCAGCAGCTTGCTGCAACAAAGCTGGTTGCAGCAAAATCCTTCACATGGATCTGATCCTCAGATGCCTCGCTGACTCTAATCAGTTGCAGACAAGCATGATGGCAGCTACCATGCGCCAGGTGGTGCCGCATGCGGTGCTCTTAATAAGCAGGATTGCTGGGGCATGGGTTTTGGCGGCTGCTCCACGCACAGTGGCAGGCCATGCATGTTTGGCCGCCATGCAAGCAAATGCATGACTCACCTGCTGCTGCTGCTGTAGGGACGAGAGAAGAAGCAGGGTGGGAGCCATGAAGAGTATATGCAAGAAGGACACACGGGCAAGGCACTCAGCAAAGGGTTAAACAAAGCATATCACAGTGTAACAGCACAGTGGCATGCAGCATACAGGAGGATGCATGATGGTGTTGCAGGGCCTGCCTGATATTGTGAAAATGCGCAAGCATGAGTTGTGACACTGCTGACACAAGATAATGTAAATATACCCTAGCAAAGCGCTGCTTGCACGGCACGAGCAGCAGGTGAAGACCCAGCTTGGAAGACCCAGCACATTCAGCATGCAAGTAGGCCAGATAGCCGGGCAGAACAACATAGAGCAGCATAGCTTAGGCAGCATGTATTCAGAGAACAGGACTTCAATAATCGCCTACCTGGAAATGTTCTGTAGTCATAATCGCCATCCTGAAGGTACACGTTGGCCAGCGGTAGCAATGCGTTATTGCTGCCTGCATGGTGCAAATTGCCAGAGCCAAACTCTTCCTTCAGTTGGAGAGCCAACACATCACATGGCGCTCCTCCCTCTGGCACGTCGAACACCTTCTGCATCCCTGACGGCTGCACCGTCACTCTGATGAGAGGCATCTGCAAAGAGGACAAACAGCTGCATGATGGACAGTTGCTGATGCACAGCTAACGCCACGAGCAGAGCAAGCAGCAGCCCATGCATGCACATTACTGAGCATATTGATATGTTCCAATGCATTTTGCTCACTCTTCCCACGGCTCCTGCGACGTTAAAGGAAGCTGCTTGCTGTGACCCAACCAGCTCCTTGCTGTGACCCAAGTGCTAAATGCTTCGCGTATGAAAGCTAAGATTAGGAGGAACGTGGAGGCAATGGAGGCAACGGCGCGATGCTCGCTTGGATTCGTCCAGCGAGCAACCAAGACGAACAGCAAGAGAAACTGCAACAGACCGAACGCGTTCCTCACGGATTTTGTCAAAATGTGTTTTGTACAGAGAATCACTATAATCGCCTGTCCATGTAACATATGTCCATGTTTGGGTTTTGAGGGGTAGACAGCGGTTGGACAATAGGATCGAAGGTGAGAAGCTCTGCTCACCACAGCACCATGACAGAACAGATACGACGAGCCACATGCACAATTAATAGCTGGCCCAGTGGTTTTGTCATGGCATTACCAATGTTGCTACGTATTGTCACACCATGCTATATGGCACTGCTAGCTTGTCTATTTAGACTGAGCCCACTGCCCAGCTCTGTAGCATCACTCCTGGTGTCACCAAACATCCTTGAAAAACTGCATAACAAGCCACCAGGCATGCCTTGACCACAGCCTGGACACAAGCCCTGACAGTTACCTGCTCAGCAGCAGCAACACTACTCAGTATCGACCTTCTGCCAAACAGCCTCAACAACATCTTGCACCAACTGTGCATCATCATCATCATCATCATCATCATCATCATCATCATCATCATGTTACCCATTAACACTGGCACCAACTGTGCATATAGCTGTTGCAAGACCTCATTCACACTGGATGGCATCAGTGTGTGCACAATTCCCTGCACCTTGCCCAGCAGCAGCCGCTCTGACCTGCGCTTAAACAGCAGCGGCTGCTGCAAGTCCCGCTGTGTGTTGTAGTAAAACCGTGCCATCATGCTACTGTCCTCCCGACCCGTGCCTCCAAAAGACTCCACCCTAAACATCCAAGCCCGAGCAGCTGATCCCACAGAACTGTCACCAGTACTGCTACTGCCGCTGCTTGTGCTATTCCGTTGCACAAAAAATGTGCAGGGGTCTCGATCACAGCTTTCATCCAACTGCATAAACACCACATCCCCCAGCTGAACGTAATACTCCTCGTCAACCCAGCGACCAGGCCTGCCATCATCCCAGTCAGGTGGTGCCCTGCACTCTGCTGCTGTGGCCTTGAGCCTTTTGGTGCCGCTGCTGCTGCCTCCAAAAGCCCCTGCTGCACGCTTGCTGCTGCTGCTGCTGCTCTTCACCATGTCGGTTGGTGGTTGTGGCAGCTCAGCGTCCATGCACACTGGTACTGCATTCTCACAAGGCAGCTGTGTGGCTGCAAACCCTCCTGGTACTGCTGTCGCAGCTGAACCAGGTTCATCACCGCTTCTGTTGCTGGCTGCCAGCGCAGCAACATTGTTGCTGTTACCAAGCTTTCGCAGCTGCCCCATCAGTTGTTGAAGCACTGCTCTCTCTGCTGCTTCACTGGCTGCCACAGACATGTACAATTTCTGCAGGTCCTGCTTCACAGCAGTAGCAGCAGCACAGCCAGAAGCTGCAGTGCCTTTCAACAAGCCAGCAATGCAGCTCCATGCAACAGCAAATGCAGCATCTGCTGCCGGAGCATCTTCACACTTGGCCAGATCAGTCAAAGCTGCCAAAGCAGCTGACAGCAGCTGCTGCGGGTTTGCTGCCTCTCCTGAAAAGTCTGCTGCTGCTGCTGGCTCAGCCATACCTTGCAGGCCTGCAGTGGTGCTGATAAAAGCAACTGCCTGCTGCTGCTGCTGAGCGCACTGCCTCACTGGTCTGCATGGCTCATATGTCAAGCGGCCTGATATGCAACAGCAAAAACATGCAGAAAATATTTGGTGGGCAATATAATAATAATCAATCCTTATAAGCCATACCTTTCGGCATCGGCAACCGCGCCTCACCCACTGGGGAGGCGGAAAGCAGACTGATTATTCTCTCTATTTTCGGTGTAAGGTAGACCACCCAGACCCTTGCACCCCTTACTAGGCAGCATGTGGGAATCACCCCATACGGTGGACTGCATACCTAGCAGGGCTGGTGTGTATATAGCCAGCAATCGACGGAGTCCTGCGGAGAGTCGCGAGGACATTAGCAGCATCCTTCCTTCGGCTTTCGCCGACTGTATCCCTGAGTCCAGGGACATACTGCTTAGGCTCAGAATCGAACCTGCAACCTTTCGGCCACTGTTCGTCCGTCATCACCACTGCGCCACGTGTTTAACGTCCCGCCGCAATATGTGGGCAATATGTGGGCAATATGTAACAAATCAATAATGCTTCGGCCAACCCCACAGCCATCTGCGACGTTCCAGATTTTCGGGTGTTCGTTGCAACGTAGTTGCCTGTGCACACCGTGTAACCCCTCTTCTTCACAGCCACCTGATGAAATCTGCCTAAGCATTGATGTTGGATCCCAAAACTGTTGAGTATGCTTGTTTGATGGCAAGCAAACAATCTCAAAATATACTGTACTTGGCAAAGACACAGCTGTTGGATGAGCATGCGTATGTGGTGCATGACCCAGCAGAAGTGAAGGGCCATCGAGATAGCGTTGTTCACCAGGTTGAGACCCTGCTCAATGGCAGGCCTTACTACTGCCTAGAGATGCAATATTTTGACCAAGAGGCTTCACGTGGGCTGGTCTTCCCACTTCAGTTGGAATCGTGCATAGGAATGTACTTTGTTCAAAAGGAAATTCCTGTTAGGATAATCCATGCAACAAAGCGGTACCCATTCCTGAATATTCATGGTTGGAAACAGGATAGTCGGTGGAGGCGAAAGCAGCGCGTGGTTGAAGTTGTCAGCAATATCCTGAACCCTGCTGTGCCTGGCAATGCATTTGCACACAGAAATCATGATCTGTCATCCTGGAACTCATTACCCCCTGCACAAAGACACGACGTTGCAGATGCTATTGCGCAATGCCTTGTGTTCCATTATCGGAATCTGCAGGCTGTGTATGAGTGCAGGCCGTCACTACCAGTGGGAACTGCCAATACTCCCACAACATCCCAACAAGCAATTCAGCCACCATCGCAGCAAACTACAGCAAGACAGGGAAGGCAGCAAGCTCCTTCCCTAGCTGAAATGCGTGGTAAGCTTGAGCGAACACTTGCTCAGCTCAAAATAGATTATTACGAGTTGCTGAAAGGAGAGGCCAGCAACTCGGCCAGGCTATTCAAAGTCTATAGGCAGCATCCCAGCAACAAGCACTTGAAAGCATTCCTGGCAGCACTCAACAGTTTAATAACACAGAAACTGATGTATTAAATCTTCAAACCCTTGAAGCCCGGCTAACCCCCCTCTCACCTAGTGCAGAGGTGACCTTAACCGGAGAGAGACCTGTGTAGAGAGCCTCATAGCTGCTGCAAGCAGCAGGACAGCTGGCCGTAAACTTCTTGCCCCAGTTGTGTGTGGGGCTGCAGTGCAGCAGCAGGTTCACACCAGGGGTCACGCTGAGCTTGTAAGCCTTCTTTGACCAATGGCATGTGAGTAGCTGCTGCTGCTGTGGTGTTGGGCCTGCTGTCAGAAACTCTGCTGCCACACGGACCTGCACAGTCTGTGAACCCTGCTGCAGCAGTACTCCTGCTGCTGACATGAGCTGCACAATGCTGTAGTGTGTGAACCGGTGTTCCGCAACCAGCGCCCTGCCTGCTCGCAGCTGCACTGCTTTGCCGCCCCAGCTATCAGGCAGCAGCATAAGCATGCCAGCACCACGGGGGAGGACACTGCTGTTGTCCTTGCGCCAAATCTGCAGCCATATCAGCAGCTGCAGCTGCCTGCTGCAGCGATGCTGCCACCGTGGCACATGCTGCAGTCCCCATGTCTGTGCTGCTGTCCAAGCCCCCTGTGTCACCAACTGCTGCCAGCTCTGCTGCTGGCTCTGCCTCAAGCTCAGCAGCTGGCTCTTTATTGCCCACTGGTGTTTCTGCTGCCTGCTGCGCCTGCAGAGGGATGCTAGCGCGGAGACTGACTGCTGGGGCTGCATTAGTTCCTAGCACCTGCAACTGTTGTGCATGCTGAAGCGCTGACTGTGTTGCTGCAGCTGCAGCCTGTGCCGCCCTGCTAGCTGCAGCCTCATCGCCACGTGCGTTGGCAGCAGCTACCGCAGCGCTGACAGAACTGCATGCGCCGCTGCACCCACGCTAGCCTGCACTCGTGCCTCGGGCGCTGCAAGTGACAATTTGATGGCATCTACATCACAGCACAGCACATCAACTGTGTTCTGAAACAGAAACAGCTTGCTGGGAGCTGGTGATGCACCAAACAGTGTGGTGTTTGCAGCTGCAATCTTGGCTAGGACGCTGTTGCTGCACGCTGTTGCTCCTGTTGGGGTCATACGCAGCCACTGCAGGTCAGGTCCAGCCTGGAAAGCTGGCGTGGCATACTGATGCAGCAAGGGCCCTGCCACTGCCTGAAGCATGCCCGCTAGGTTGCCTCGCTTCTCAACTAGGGTGATCAGGTGATCCCAGATGGCAGATGTGCTTGCATTGGCTTGGTAGCGCTGTGTCAGCTCCACTGCGTGCTGCAGAGCTGATTTCTGAGACTCTGACAGGTCATTACAAACAGCCCGGTTGGCATTGACTGGTGTCCTGCATGCAGCAGCGATATGTTTTGGGTGCTGTCAGTTGCTGTGAGCACGCAGGAATGAGCCATGATCCATCAGATATCAACAGTTACAAAGCTGATTGTTTGCACTGTCAACATATCCACCGCTGACACCTTGTAATGCTAGCACAGGAGCTCTGTAGCATGTTGCTACAAACTACAGGGGAACTTGCTCTTAAATGACCTCTTTGAATCCTTGAATCTTTGAATCTTAGGATTTTAAGTTGTTGTATAGGGAATGAAAAAAAGTTTTTTTTTCTGCAACCCCACATGGCAGCTCTTTTTGGCCAAGATTCAAAGATTCAAAGATTCAAGCCGTGTTTAAAAGCAAATTCATGAGCATGTGGGCAGCCTCTTGAATCTTTGAATCTTTGCCAAAGATTCAAGGATTAAAAGCAAACCCGGCCCAACCAATAGGTTGGTGCTGAAACCTGAACTTTGGAGTATGAAGATTGAGCAGGCTAGCTGGCCAGGTGGACATGAAGCTTTAGATAAATGTTGTGCAAGTGATCAGCAGCCCTGTCAACACTTTTGGTTGGCATATAAACAGAAACCCAGACGTGACCCTCAGCAACTCACTTGACCTCCACCAGTGAAGTCAGCAGCTCGCCTTGCCAGTACTGCAGCACCAGCAGATTGGTCTTGAACCGCGTGTGCATTGCACGAAAGTCTGGCTTGGCAGCTGAATGAGCCACCTTGGCCTCCTTGGTAGATGGTTTGCCACCCTGGAGCAAAGAAACACTTGCTGTCAGACAGTTGCACTACTGCAGAGTGTCAAATGAGCAGTTGGTGCAAGCAGAACTTGAGTGTTATCATGCTGCTGGTCTCAACATACCCTGGCCCATCTTTCAAGTAGCACTGCTGGTGCTGGTGCTTGAATGGAACATGTGCAGGTTGGGAGGATTTAGCCTGACACAAATGGTTTCCCTATACGTCTGCATGTCCAATGAGACACACACTGTCACAGGAGTAGCTTGTGCATTCAAGCACAGTCATCTGCCACTGTCTAATTAGACAAGATTGACATTTGTTGGTCAGGAATGGTCCAGATTGACACAGCACAACCCAGTTGGACCAGATAATGGCAGTTTCGTGTGGCAACAATGGCCCCTTCTTAACCCAATCTGCAGCAAAGTTGGCCCCTGTCTGCAGGGTACTTGCCTTGGCATCCCACCAAGCCTCCATGAGGCGCACCACGGTGCGTGCTGTGCCAGGGAACAGCAGGTCAACCTCCATCTCCCCCAGGCTCCCGTCTGCCTGCCTGTACTGGATGGTGTGCTTCATGCTGACAGCAACTCCCACGCTGTCAGCTGGAAAGCATAGGTACCGGCCAGATGCCAGAGGAACCGTGTGCTCATACACCAGCTGTGTAAGTAGGAAGGATGCAGGTGCAGGCAGTTGTGTGTATGTAAGCAACCAATTGGTCTTTTGATACAACACAGCTGTATGTTGCAAGCAAGGGGTTTTGGGTGATTATAGCAGTTTGAGAGAAAGCTTCGCCAGTGGTAGCAAAGATTATGCTTTTTGCCATGGCTGGCTGCATTCCATTGGTGTTCAACCAGTTGCTGCTGGTGCCTGTTTGCTGCTTCTAATTTTACCTGGTATTTGACTGTAGCTTCCTCCAGGTCCAGGCTCATCCCAGCTGCAAATGACTGCTTGACACAGTCCTCCCAGGCTGCAGCACCTTCCCTCCACAGTAACTGCCACAAGTCACAGGAGGCATGCTCCGAACGGCGCTGCAATCTGCTGAACGCCTCCAATCCCTTGGGATCCAGAATCTCGCTGATGGCCTTTGCTGCGCCTGTGAGTGGTTGCACCTGCTTGCCGCAGAGGGGTGCTAAAGCGAGGAGTGCTGTGCTGGCTTTGCTTGCAGACGCAGCAACATCGAGACGGTCTGTTGCATCTCCAATGTACGCAGCCCAAACTGCAGGCAGCAGCAAATCAGGCAAAATGTGTGGGACGGAGCAGCATGTGGTGTGAAGGGTACTGACATGCTACTACTGGCAGGAGCATGCTTGCTGTTGCCTGCATTTTGCTGTTACCCCACAATGTGCATAAACGAGACACACCTTGCTGTCCAGGCAGGTTATTGCATTTGAGCAGCGCCATACTGCTGGAGCAGGGCTGCTGCACAGCTGAGGCGGCTCTGAAATGGCTGCCTAGAAGGCTGATGAGGGCTCTCAACGCTGTGAAAGGATTATTTGAAGTTTCTGAATGCTATTGCAACGCTTGCAATCATGTGAATGGGCAGCACACGCGACTTGGCTGCTTTGTGGGAGTGCGGCACTGCACGGCCGATCTGATTGCAAATGAAAACAAACAGCGTTAATTCAGCCGATTGCCATAGGCATAGCTCAACATTTAAAAAAGGTCACACATTCTGGCACGTGCCTTGGACTCCAAAAACTTCGAACCCTCCAAGTAGTACAGGGCGATACAGTGCCAATGATACAGTGCCAAAACCCGCAAATGGTGTAATAATTCTAATCATGAACCGCTGCTTGCTTGCTAGCAAGCGCTTTGCTTTTGCCAGCAGGTTGCCAGCAGGTTGTGCGTCGTTTCAACAAACTTGTTCAGGCTGTTGGCTTCAAAAGCCCTGATCAGGGCTGCTGTGTAGTGACCCAGCGGGTGATGGCATGATTATGACGATGCGGCGCTCACCAAACACTGTTCCCGGGCCGGCTAGTATATGGCTGATACCAAGGAGCCTCGAGGTACTGTTACAGAGTGAAGACCCTCACACTACCAGCAGGCGCACTGCAGCACGTGTGCTGTACACCACATGGTAGGCATGCATATGCAGCCAGACCCAAGGACACGGTTGAACAATGCACCCATCAACGACCTTTGAACTATGATTTGAGTGCATCCCAGTGCTGCTACAGTGTACACAGCATTCCGCAAGTCACTCTCACAAAGGTCAGTAAAAGGGTTGATGTGCGTCTGGGACAGCAGCAGAGCACCTCCTGATCACAGTCTGGAGTCTGCTGGTTGGCAGTGCATCTTGCAGCTGACGCCGTCAAAACACATACACACAAACCCGGGTGCCCCCTTCTCCACCACGCGCAGGGAAGCCAATGCTGTTGCTTTATGATAGAGCTGTGCACCATAGACGATCGTCCGCGACTGCAACAAGGTGCAGCTCTAGCAGGTAGGCACCATGTACTGCCAGCAGGGGCCTCATAGGAAGGCCCCAGCATGTACCACCACACACCTGCCGGTTTCCACGCAAAGGCAAATTGTGGTCGGCAGTACGAGCCAACGCTAGCGTAGCAGGCAGTACAACAAGGGGTGCGCCTGGCAGTACAGTAGGCAGCAAGCTGCCACAGCAGATCAACAGCACATTAACAGCTCGCACTGATGGGGCGTACAGCGCACACGCATGCGGCAACTGTGCTGCTGATGCAGCAGCGCATGCAGGTGCCTTGGTATCTATGTTTGACAGTGTTCCAACTTATGTTTTTGTCGACATACCTCATACACACACACCCTTGTGTGCTGCAGGCAACGTACACACAACGTCCTATGCTATGCTTTTTTCAACACACAGAATGGCCGGTATGCAGAACATGTTCCAACATTCATGCCGGCCTGCTGCAACAACACACCACAAGCACACATTGTACACATGCAGATCCATTGCTTCTACGTATGCTGTCACCCAGAACAACACAAACAACCTCAGGTCAGATAGGGGTGCTGAACAGCGATGAAACGTGACTAAAGGCCAAAACACACAGCCGAGCAAGCAGCAACAAATCTCAGTGCTGCTGCTACAAAGTGTCTAACTTCTCTCTGGGTATTCTGTGACCACACAAACAGGATGCACGGGCAGCAAGCTGGCGCCCATGCTGTACAACACCACACCACACAGCTAAGCTATCTTTGAGCACTCTGCTACTACAATCAATCCCTTCCCATGGTACAACTCAGTGTGTCGCAGCAGTGCTGGTGCAGCCAGCAGCTGGACATGCAGTCAGTGCGCTCGGAGTAACCTACCAAACTCCCCACTACTCATATCTAGAGTGTTGCAGACAACGCACAGCATGACTTGTGCACACTTAACACACAGCATTGCAGCAGAAGCTGTTGACAGCTGTTCACCGCGATGCACACCCTCCTGGGCGCCTGCCCAGATACTAAAGGAACATCTTGTGAATAGTGTTGAATGCGATATGGTGCAAGTCAACCAACACACTGCCTAACCCACCAACAGGTACATATATATGGCCAACAGCATACACGCCAGCACATACGAAGCTTTACGTGCCGCTGCTTGCTTCACACTGCACAAGGTACGAACAGTACTAGTGTGCGGCATGCAACCAGCGCCAGCAGCAGCTGTGGCCTGTTCACTCATAATCTGCCCTCCTATATAGCACGCGCTTGCTGTAACAAGCTTTTAAGTGTACATAAGCTACCACACGCACACAATCCTTTTAGCCTAAAGTCGGCTGCCATTGCAACAAGCTAGACACCAGCAACAAGCAAGAGCTTCAACAAGCTGTACAGATGACTGACCGTACACTCCCGTCCAGCCACTACCACCCATCCATTGGCAGCTGCATCTACAGCGTTGTAACAGCACTGCTATGCCCACACAACACAACACACCGCGCAATACACAGACACGGGCGTTGAGCTGCAGCCAGTGGTGGAGAGCAAGGGACCCAGCTGAGTGCTGCTCAAATCCATACATTGCTGCTGGCAACCAGTTGCTGCCGCACCGTGTCATGCTATGCTGCCACAAGCAGCATCAAGCAGAGCTAGGAGCATACCAAAACACATCACACCCCTGCGTCAGCAGCACCTGCAGACCTGACCCCTGCACAGGCCAACAGCAACAGACACAACGCCACAGCACTCAGACCATCACAACCCTGGGCACAACCTCCACAAACGCCAAACGCCGCTGCAGAGCAATCAAACACACAACAATGTTTCGGTAGTGCTAGTGCAGCACGCACTGGTGCGCCTAGTGCATCACCAGCTGCCGGTCTGCCCAACCCTCATTGGTAGTGCCGTACACGCCCTTGTACTTATCAAACAGCGCCTGCAGCGTGGCCATGTAGCGGCTGTGCGTCTCGTCCACTACCTCCTGGAACCGCGGGTCTGACCGGGACACCTTCTCAACCGCCACAGGCGGCCCCACCACCATCATCAGCTCCCCGCGACGTGGAATTGGCAGCCAGAAGTCGCCGTACAGCAGCCCTAGGCTGAAGCGCCAGCGCCGGCCATACGGCTCCAAAAACTTGGGGCCAAAGCTTAAGATAGCCGTGTTGCCAAAGTGGTACACGGGCACGATGTTGATGCCTTCCTCAACCGCCACACTCACAAAGCCCTTCCGGGACTTGATGTAGATGTGGTCGGATTCGCCGCCAGCGAGGTACATCTCTGCGATGCCTCCCGGCGTGCATGCGACGCAGCCCCACTTGATGTGCTTCTTGAGGTTGGCCACGCTGGCAGGAACGATGCCCAGCCAGGTGTACACGTGGCGCCACAGTGGGATGCGGAAGGCGCTGTCTGCAGCGAGGCCATAGAAGTTCTCGCCTGCAGGGAGTGGGCAGGTAGCCAACAACGGGTGGATGAGTCAAAGGACAGGCAGGGGTGGAAGAGCACAGAAGGTTGCAGTGTATGCCTGGCCAGCGCATAGAATGGTGCCCAGGCTGCAGCATCACCATGGTCTTTACCGGATGTCAGCTGGCGTGACAAAAGCCGGAAACCAGTAGCGCATGTGCTGCCTGATGTGCAGCTACAGCAGGGAGCTGCCTGCGCGCGAATCAAGGTCGGTCGCTGCAGCAGCTACTGCATCCAGTGCTCTGTGGTGGCCAGCAGCTGCTGGACAACGCTGCTGCGGCTACTGCTGGCGCCCCCAGTCCCATTGGCGCTCACCTTCCCAGCCTGCCTTGTGCCTGACAGTCAGCGCTAGCAGCTGGCTCAGCGGGAACGTACCTGCAGGAAGCACAGCACAACTGTGTTGTCAGTGTCAGGAAAACAAGAGCCACAAGCGACCTGGCAGAGAATTGCGCACGGCAAAACAAGCTCAACAGAACTGAAGGCTACTGACAACACGGTGACGCCCATGCATGCTGTGCCCATGCATGCTGTGCCCATGCCAACCCCGCTGCTGCTATGGTTGTGCTCATGCTCTGGTTCAGGCCGGTGGTGCATATGCTTGCACCAGGCTTTTGCGCTGCTTGACAGAAAACTGCGCTGCTTGACAGAAAACTGCGGACTTCTGCCTAGACGCACTTCAGGCTGTTTGCCTGTTGACTGAGCGGGGCCGCAAGCAGTGCTCATCCTGCTGTTGCTCGCTGCTTTGCTGCAGCTGCGCACCGTGGGGGAAGTCTGCATAGAGGTAGTGCTGGCTGTTGTCCAGCTTCTCCTCATACACCACAGAGTAGTTGAAGTACTTGCGCCACAGCGCAAACACAGGGCTGGCCAGTGCTGGGCGCCACAGCACGGGCGTACAGGGCAGCATCAAGGTGCCCCATGTGAGAATCACTGCTGCAGCGGCTAGTGGCGAGAAGGGCGCTGCCAGCATGAGGCCAGCCAGCACGTAAATCCAGGCCATGAACAGCAGCAGCGTGGCCATTGCCAGGCACTGCTGCCAGAAAGGCATCTTGCTGGTGCCTTCTGTGTACAGGCGGTTCCTGTGTGCTGTCTTCTCCTTGCTGACACCTGCACCGGGATAGTAAGGTGAAAGATCAAGTTAGGGTCGCAGGATGGCGTGCAGATGCTCTGTACGTAGCGAATTTTCTGCCAGGACCTCCTGTACTCTGGCTCTCTGACCTGCCTCGAGCCCGCCTGACCATCACACAGCCGCGCACATCTCACCTACTACTGCTTCAGTGCTGTCCATAACCTCTTCTCGTAGCGCGCTTTGCACGTCCTGAATATCCTGTGGAGAACTAGAACACTGGGAGCCAGCGCTCGCGCTTGACGACGCCATAGCTCCTGTGCTTCAAACGCGCTACCCTTGCCGATCTCTTTCGAAGCAATCACGCCAGGGATCGGTCAGATGCGGCTATGATGATGGGCTGTGAGCGTTTTGATTAGCAGTGAGTGACCCAAGAGCCCTTCCTGAGTTCGCCAAGAAAGTACACGTATGCTACACGGTAAGCGTTGATTGGATGTGCGTGGACAGGACCACGCATCGTCAGCGACTTCCGTTCGGCTATAGTGTTTTACCCATGTTATACGCAGTTGCGCAACGATCAAAGCACGCATTGGCCTATAGCTTGGTTTTGGTTCGTAGTTTTGATTTTAGAAGTGAAGCGTGCGCAGCGCTTTGACGGAAGCTGGTGTGCTGCACAGTGACAGCTGCAGTGTTGCACAGCTAGTGGCAGCATGGGGTGGTTCCTGACGGTGCTGTCCTACTTTGGACTTGCGGTAGTGTTTCTATCGTTTGGCCTGTATGCACTGTTCCAGATACTGTGCGGCAGCTACTTCAAGTACCAGAACCTGAAGGACAGGTACAGGGCAGAATGGGCGCTGGTCACTGGAGCATCTACAGGTAAGCAGTACCCCTGATCCACCTGCAATGGATGAAAAAAACACAGAATACTGTCCATTAAAGCGATCATACATAAGCAAGCGGCCGGCCGGGTGATCTCACCTGGAACAACAGCAGTGACAGTACATACTGGCAGGTACTGCCCTGGCCAGTGTGGTTGCAAGCTTCTTCACTTCATCCCAAAAACACTTTGACGCCTGCACCAGTTAATCCATCTGTATTTGTTGATTGGTTTCACCCATCAAGCACTTTGCGCTGCTCATCAGTGTATCGCATGTCTCTTGATCTGCTGTCCAGGCATTGGCAAGTCGATTGCTACGCGTTTGGCTCAGCAAGGGCTATCAGTCGTGCTGGTGGCGCTGCAGAACGAAGCTCTAGACTCCACCTATGAGGAGCTCAGCACAGAGTACCCCAAAGTGGAGTTCCGCAAGGTCAGCAAGCTGCAGCTGGCAAGCAGCAGCATATGCACTGCAACACATGTGTTCCCTTGCACACCACGTCATGCAGCAGCCGCAATAAGTGTGATGTGCACGTTGAGCGGTACATACTGTTTCCTTCACAGCAATGCCCGATAGGCAGGTTGCGCGACCTTCAGTTGAGGCTGTACTGCTGGCCTGATTGGTGTGTGCATGTGCTGCTGCCTGTTCACACAGGTTGGGGCTGACCTCGGGCGGCCAGGCGGCTACATGCCCGCCATCATCAAGGCCACAGCAGATATCAACGTGCAGATCGTGTTCTGCAATGCCGGCTACATTCTGCCTGGCTTCTTCTACACAAAGTGAGTGCGTATGGTGTCTGCACAGGTGCTGCAGTGCGTGTAGGCCGCTGGTTTGTCACATCAAGCGTGTGCTCTGCAAGTGACGCGTCAACTCTAATCGTGCAACTGGTATGTCCGCTGCTCGACGGCTATGCATGTCCAGGCGCCTCATTATTGAGTCTGCTGGTGCATCCATGTGATTGGTGGTGTTTGCGCTGCTGTGCCTGCAGGACGATTGAGCAGGTGTCAGCCAACATTGAGTGCAATGCTGTGAGCGCCGTCCAGGTCACACACCACTTCCTGAAGCGCATGGTAAGCCTGGTGACACTCGCAATGCACATGACTCTGTTGCCTGGTGCCGTGCAGCCTTTGAAGATGTGCAGGGCATGCTGTGTTCCATTGCTGTGTTTGGTTGCAGCAAACTAGCCATCACCGCAGCCCCAGTCGCTGGCTAGAAGGCAGAAATACATATGGTCTTGCAGCCAAGTGGTCCTGACCCGCGCACCGTCATTGACGCATCTGCCTGCTTGCGCGCCCTGCAGATGGATGCCAGCCTGAAGGGCTGCTTCGTGTACACCAGCAGTGCCAGCGCAGTGCTGCCGAGCCCCTTTGCTGTGAGCTACGCGTCCACCAAGGCCTTCCTGAGCATGTTTGCCATCAGCCTGGCCCCTGAGGTCAAGTGGCTGGGCATCGACGTGCTGGCAGTGCACCCCTCACCCGTGGCATCACGGTGAATGAGCGAGAGAAAGGAGCAGCGGGGCTATGCATTGATTTACGGTGATCACCGTCACCTGCAGCTACACAAAGCTTGCGTATCACCGGCACGGCAGTCAGAGCGCTGTGCACCTGACAATCAAACAATCTGTCATCACACACTCCCAGCGTGCTGCGGTTTTGTATTCTTAATACGTATCATGGCAATGCGTGTGCTGTCAGGTTCTATGACGGCACGGTGAAGATCGGCATGATGGAGGCCTTCAAGAAGCTGGCAGTGGGCCCTGACGCACTGCCTGACATCATCTTCGCCAGCATAGGACGCACCATCTGGAAGGTGTGCACAGCAGCAGCAGCAGCTTACTAGCGGCAGCGGCTCAGCACGCAGGCGGCCACAGCAACATGCAGCCATTTGCAGGCAACCATGTGCAGCACATTGCTGGCCGCAGATTCCCAGCACAGCCACTGACCACAGCGACCACAGGCAGTCGTAGACAGTAGTGCAGAATCCCTTTAATGCACACGCAAGTCCCTCCCTCGCTCCCATCCCTCCCTCCGTCACATCTGCCATCCATGTCTGACCGGCGCACAATGCGCCTGACTTGCCTCTTGTTGCCGCAATGCCATGCTGCAGCACTCCCACTGCAACACACACGCAACGCCTTGCCGCTGGCACGTGGCTCGCCTGCCTGCTTGCTTGATGCCCTGTCCTGTCCTGCCACGCTGCGTGCTGCAGGATGTCGGGCCTGTCGCGCTGGGCTTCCGGCTGCTGGAGAAGCTGGTGGACCTCAACGCACTCTTCACACTGGCAGCGCCCATCATGCACCGCATGCCAGACTTCCAGCAGCAGCTGGCAGCACTGCGCAGCAGCGGCAGGAGCTAGCAGCCGGCAGGCGAGCTGTCGGACGGGTGCAGCGCTGAGGCAGGCGCCAGCTGCTGGCAGGGGCATTGCCGCAGCGGCGTTGCAGCGCTGCAGGCGCTAGCAGTTGGTATATTACGGGAAATCAGCTGCAGTGCAGCAGGCGGTGGCAGCTAGCAGACAGCTGCTGCGCTGCACTGTGGCGGGACCTGGTAGCAACTTGCACTCCTCCGGGAGGACGCATGGTGGGCTGCAGGGCCAATGGCCAACCTCATTTTCAGCTGCATTGCAGGGGCTGCAGCTGGCATCGCTGATGCTGCTAGCAGCAGCTGAGGGTGCAGCCTGCACAGCAGGCTAATGAACTGTGGCAGCTGCTCGGACAGATCAAGTTGTGGCTGGCAGGCGCCGTAACCCATGTAGCAGCAGAGAGGAGAGAGCACTTTACTACTGTTCTAGCAGAACAGCAGCAACAGGAGGGCAGGCCTGGGTGTCGTGCCAGTGCGCCACTGGCGCATGGTTTTGAAAGCGAAAGCGAGCGGTTGGCAAGCGGTCGTTACGCGCGTTTGGACGTATGAGCGCGCGGGACACCACACATTTACTGGTGGTGAGGATGCAGCAGTGATCCTTCACTCACCTTGAAGGGCTGGTGATGCTCGATTGAGTGCTGTGTGTGTGGCAACCCATATGCGATTTGCAAAGCCTATGTCCGCGCTATGGCAGCGACTGCAAATTGTAGCGCTGCTACAGCCTGTTGCGCAACAGGCATGCTAGCTGTTTTGTTGCTGCATGTCCTGTGAGGAGCTACCGAAGCTTTACGCAGTGCAGTTGTTTCGCAGCGTGTGCTTGTGATTCAGGCATGAGCAGGACTAAGGGTAAAGCATTGGCTTCAAGGCTCAGCCTACAGTGTAGCGGCAACGGTTGCCAAAGACGGTCTATGACCCAACTCCAATCGCCGCTGTTTTCATTTGAGCACTGCTCACATTGAATGTGCAACAGGGGTAGCTAGCTGCGCGCACCCAGCGTTGGAGTCAACTGGCCAGCTGGCATGCCAGCTAGCTGCATAGGCAGCCTGCATATGCTATGCATAGGCTATGTATAGGGTGCAGGGGGTGATGATCTCACTTGGCAGGCGCCTCGAGCGCATGAGTCTGTGCCCAGTGGCACCAGTGAGCCGCCCAGTTTGAAACTGTAACCGTCAGGCCCTGAAATCCGGGATTGCATGTACAGACGACAGAGACCATAGCAGTTGATGATGATGAGAGACCATAGCAGTTACATGTAACACCAGATGCCGTTTAGGCACGCAGCACAAACTTGGCATTCCAACTAGAACATGCGCTGGCAGATAAATGGTGTGCACACAGCAGCCAGACCTGCACCTGGTCTCCAGCCTGAGCGAAGTCCAAGAACATGTGATGAAACAATGCTGCGTTCACAGGCCTAATTGTCAAAAGACAGCAGCCAACAACTGCAGCCGGGGACTAAACACGGCATGCTTCACAAGGCGGTGCCGCTTGGCTGTGGAGCGCCGTCCACTGGCAGGCATGCTGCGCAGCCAAGGGAATGCGTATGCCACAAGAAGATATGTACATCGCCCTACACTCTCTGTCTAGGTCTGTCCAAATGCAAGGAAGTTAACTTCGTATGCTGTAATGGCGTAAGACATGAATGTCGATGGATGCGTCATAGTGGCAAAACCAGCCACTGGCTCAAGCCACAGCACAGGTCCCAGTTGAGAATAGGGCAGCATACTTGCCGCTCAAATGATTGAACCACATGCAATCAAATTCGCATGCAGCAGCAATGAGTGGGCAGAGAGCACATGTGCCGACAGCATGCTTGCACACGCACAAAGACGCTTTTATGATCCGATCTGTACAAGTTGACCCTAGCACAACCTGTTCACTACTTTCCACTTGCCAACCAGGCTACGCTAACACAACTAAATACTACAGCCTACACACCTACAGCGGCAGCTGCACAGCTGCTGCAAAACCCTCAAGCTTGAGGGTGCAGGTCTGAGTATAGATGGCTGCCGCGAACCTGGAACATGCTGATCTGGTTCTGCTCGTATTCTGATGCAGCCAGAGTACATGTAGCGCCACTGAAGATGTACAACTCACACTCAGATGCAGCAGTACATGCATCCTTGCACGCCTCTTCAGTGTCAGCAGCACCAACTGAGTTGGGCTGTGGACTTAGTGCAGCACCCACAGACTGTGTCAGACCCCACACAGAGTAGTCATCGCCATTGCCAATCTTGAAACCAACAGTGTGGGTTGGGCTGGCATCCTCCGCCAGCAGATAGCACTTGCCATTTCCATCCCCTACCTCGTTCACAATGAACTTGTACATCACACAGTCCTCATCAGCTATGCAAGCAGCACCGCAAGACGCACCACTGGTGGCAGGGTTCTCAGCCCACTTTGACTCATCCTCTAACTGGAAAACATCGCTGCGCGCATCAATCAAGGTGGAGTAACACTGCTGGGACTGGCTAGCACCCCTCCTAGAGGTGGACCCGGATGCACAAGGCGCACACTCAGAGCCTGACGCCGCACCACCAGATGCATACGTGCCGTACCCGCACTGCGCGCAGTTGTCACCACCGTGGCCGGGTGCACAGATGTTGCACTCGTCAACACTTGTCGCCTCATCTTCTTGCGTGGTGAGGCCTGCACCACAAGGCGTGCACACGCCATTGCGGGCAGCTTCGGTGCCGCCAGTGGAGTAGCTGCCCTTGTCGCAGGGAGTGGGCATGCCATCCGCGCCAAGCACCCAGCCAGCCTGGATCACACACTGCGTCTCAGCAGTCTTGCCAGTTGCCAGAGTAGTCCAGCCAGTGGCGCAGTGGTGGCAGGGTGAGCGGTTCTTGCCCTCGTTGAAGGTGCCTTTGGGGCATTCTTGTGGGGTGGTGGAGGTGGTGCCCCATCCGGGCTTGACCAAGCACGCTGACTCATCAGTGTAGAGCTCCCCAGTGGTCATCTCCCTCTCCTCGATGGCATCACGGGTGAAGAAATCCATTGGGCATGCAGTGCAACGCGCGTTGGAGACAGCAGGGCGGTCCACATCGTCGCCGTAGGTGTTTTTGGAGCAGCGCTCGGCCACCATGCTGGTTGGTGAGGTGGAAGTGAGGCCCCAGCCGCGGGGCACCAGGCAGGCATCCCTGGACACAGAGCCGGCCTCCTTGGTGATGAGGCCAGTGCCGCACTGCAGACAGGAAGGTGAGTTGCAAGCAGGGGGCAGCAGAACTTGAGTCAGGCTGAGCCCATGATGCAGAGAGGTCTGGTGGTCAGATTGTGAGGTAGCTGCAGCTGTGATGCAGGCAGCATGCGTACTACAGCTGCAAGGCGCATGTTGGGAGCATACGACTGCGCAGGGCATGCACTTGCAGCTGTTGCTGGGCTACTGTTGCTCAGCTCCTGCTCCTGCTGCTGCTGGTACAACATCAATCACACGGCTGAACTTGTAGCAGCCCAACTCACCGGTGTGCAGGGGTTCCTGTTCCAGTCTGCCTTGTAGGAGCCAACATCACACACTGTGATCTCAGCGGCATTCTCCTTGAGCTCATAACCTGGTGGCACCAGGCACAGCGCAACACCGGTGGCGCCAGTCTCCTTGGTCTTCCAGCCGTTGGGGCAGGCAGTGCATGAAGTGACAGCAGCCTCCTGGTCCTGGTATGTGTTCACGGGGCACACAATGGCCTCGTTGGCGTTGCTGGGGTTGATGTAATAGCCCTTCATGGCCAGACTGCAAGCCTCTGCTGTGGTGCTGCCCTCGCTGGCAGTGGTAATGCCTGGTGGGCAGGTCTGGCATGTGGAGTCCGAGTTGAGGGCAGTGGAGTAGGTGCCCTTCTGGCACAGCTTACCGATGACCTTGTCCACATAGGAGCCAGCAGGGGCCTCTGCAGAAGGCAGAGCAGCAGAGTGGAACGAGGGTGATGAGTTGCTGTGGCAAGCGCATCTGAAGAGAGTTGGCAGCTGTGTGTTTGCATGTATGCATGCATGCTGGTACACTGCTGCTATGTTTGCTGCTGTGGTCACTGCTGTTATTTGTGCTGCTGTGGTGTGCAAAACAGGACCCTTGCAACAGTGGCCAAAGACAGTGCAGTGTACCCAAAAAGACTCATTGTTGCTGCTGCTGCTGCTGCTGTTGGCAAGGTTGATCAAGCAGCACATGAATGCGCGCAGCCAGGCACTCACTGCAATCGCTGGAATCATCGGAGCCAGTGCTGGCGGTCGTCAGGCCTGCGCCACACTTCTGGCAGCCGGCAGTGTTGGAGCCCACGTTGTAGGAGCCCACCGCGCAGAGCACGCCGGAGAGGGTGACCTGGCCGTTACTGCCCTGGGTGGATACACGGCCATAGCCAGGCTTGGTGAAGCACTGCGCCCGGCTCTTGGCGCCAGCAAAAGTTGTGATCAGGCCGTCCGGGCATGCTGTCTCCTCATTGAGGGGGTTCAGTGTGAGGTCACCACCCAGGCAGAACTTGCCAGCTGTGCAGGGCTTGCAATCCTTGTTGGTGTCCATGGCCAGGCCGGGAGCACAGTCTGCAGGGTGCGGGAAAAGGCAGGCAGGGGCAAGGGATGACAGTCAGCGCAGGCATAGAGTGCACAAGAGGTTGCCGCAGCCTGTACGGTGCCTGGGGAATGGTGGTGCACACAACAGTGCATTGCAGCAGGGCAGCACACCCAACAGGTGCTGTTGCTCTTGTGCTGCTGGGGTTGCTACTGCTGCTGCTGTTGCTGCTGCTTTGCTGCTCCTGCAGGCTGCAGTTCATGCAAGGCGCTGGGTGCTGAGAGCAAAACGACACGAAACGGGTACTTACCACATGTCTTAGAAATACCATCGCGTCGTAGTCTGTAGCCAGCCTCACACTGTTGGCACACCAGCTCACTGCGCCTCTCGCCTGGAATCCTTTGGTTACGGCACAGAGAACAGTGTGCATCGACTTTGGTACAGTTTGGTGTCTTGGCCTGCAGCAGCTCACGGCCTTGTTGCGCCTCTGTTTCCAATATCCGGGCCTGTGTCGTAGCTGAACATAACAGCAAAAGCGCTGCTGCGACAAGGAGCTTGCGATCCATGTCGCTTGATATTATGCCGTTCTGTTTGATGTATGTTGAGGTCTTGTCAGGGCAAAGAGTAGCAAACAGACCGCTTGATATAGACTTGTACCTGTTCTGCTTGTGAAGGCGTAATTATGTTGTGTGAGTGTGCTGTGCGAACTCACTCAGCAATTCGTGGAATGTTAGCAGTATTTCTAGCGAGAACAGCGGAGGCATTAAGCTATGTGTAGGTGATCGCATGGCCTTGTGCAGTCGCCCGGAAAGGAGTGACGGACTGCGGACTGGCCAAAAGTGTGACTGGCAGTCTCCGACTGCAGACACCACAGTGAAGTTCGCAGGAAGACGTAATGGCGAACCTGACGTCAATGTCCGTCGATTACCAGTCCCAGCTGACCGAAAGCGCAGCAGCTTAAACCGGTGATCTTGTAAGAAGTTCGCCATATAAGGTAATTCGCTGGCAATGGGCAGCAGTTCGGACTGGCAGGCATTGCTGCTAGTGTGCTGCAGCTGCATTTGCTTCTACAGCACCTGTGGCAGCAGCCCGCATAGCACAGCCAACTGTACCTCAAAATCTACACGCCATCAACTCCTTGGCTGGTCACCAGTCATTTACTTCTCAGAAGCAAGCGCTGCCAATGACTGCAAGCATGCGCTTGATTCAACCCACTCATGCAGCAGACAACTATTGCCATGTGACAATAGTTGCACTTGCGGTGTGGTGGTGTCACAGAGCAACATGCACTGCACCTTGCTGCCAAAATACTGCCTTGCCAGTCAACCTGACCATGTGGCACAGTTGGTGGCTGCTGCTCCCCGTAATGGCTAGTAAGCAAGTGTTTGACAAGCACTTGTGGCCCAGTGACCATCAAAACCTGGCAAAATGCGTGTCAGAGCCTCTAGGCAGTTGCCGCCTGCCGATTCAGCAACGCTGTCAAGGGTTCACAGCAACCTCTCAGCAACAACAGCAGCAATGGCAGCAGCAGTGTCAGGTTGTCATATGTTTATCTTCAAAAGGAGCGGTGCTCCCCTTTTCTTCCGCTCCAGTGGGGCGCGGGGCCGATGGCGTTTATGCTATCGCTTGAAGGGACAACATGATGATGATGATTTATCTTCATACAGCTGCTGGTGATGTGTCACTCAAGTTCTGCCATCGATGGTGGCCCCATATAAACAGAAGAATCACCTCATGGTTTTGGCATGCATTCTGCTGCCAGCGGCTGCAGCAGTTGAACAGCTGCTGGGGCATCCTTGCAATGCTGAATACGGCAGATTTATGTCCTACACACATTGCCGCAATTCATGGCACAAGTGACCGCTCGTCTGGCGTTTGTGATGCCAGGCTCTGTGATGGAGGCAGGTCGATTGCAATCGGCCGTCCCTGTTGGCTGGTTGGTGCCCTTGCAGCACAGCGTGTGATGCCGTTGGACTTGACTCGGCCAGCAAGAGCCTGTGCAATCATTGCATTGTATGATACACTGCGATAGCGTGCCAGGCTGCAGTGCGGCATCAGCAGCAGACGCACAGCGGTCAGGACGAGGCATGCCAGTGCTGCCCTGCTGTGCTCAAGTTTTGTACGGGCTGGGGCAGCAGTACGAGTTCAACCAGGCTGGTGAAATGGCAGTCAGGTCACTGTGTGTGCTACTGCAATCGCTGCTGCTGATGCTGAAGGCTGTGACTGTTCTGATGCCAGACAAGCACCGTGCTGGCATCGTGGCGCAGCTACATGTCTGACATTTCAGCAGCAAAGCATGCACCTTCCAGGTTTGACTGTGAAGTTCATGTTTCTGCTACCTGTGCTGCTGCTGCGCGAGCTGTTTTTCAGCCACCACCCTGCCAGCGCTTCACCTTGCTTTGATTTCTAGTGACTAGAATCCGATACAATCAGCAACAGCAGCTGCAGCCTGCCTGATGGCCGCTTGGTGCTCAGACTGGTGGCAAACTCAGTTTGTGGCTGAGCCGCTGGCATTGGTGAGCTTACACTGTGGTCATCACCTCACTTGGCTCAGCCGCATACCTTTGCATTTCACCAGCGGCAGCCTTGGCTGGTCTAGCCTGCAGTGTAGTGCAGCCTTCCAGCGCGTGGGACATCGCTCTCAGGCCGACAAGAATGATCGCTGCTTGTGACTTTGCCATGTTGTGCTGCGGGACAGGGGCTTGATGTTGGCCACTCCTGGCAATGAACACCTGCAGAGAGCAGTGCAACGGCAGCAGCGCCTGCAGCAGAGAGCACCTGTCACTCTGCATAGTGAGCCAACGAGGGCCGCGGTTGTGACACAAGCTCGCTATGTCCGCGTGCCGCTGCGTGTTCTGAACAGCACTGCTGAGTAATCAAGATTGTTGTGCCTCATTGTGGCTACCAACATGGCAGCTACATAGCCGACGTCGACTGACAGCCGCTCAGTTCCGCGTCAGCTGGGGCCGGCCCTGCACGTGTTGTCTCAAGCTCTGCAATGCATGCGGCTGACCGTATGTCTGAAGCTGGTGCCTTTGCTAGGCGGATCAAGCACTGCCCCCACAGCAGGGACAGGCTCTTGTCGTTGCTCACCGCGGCTACCAATCTGGGCCAGGCTTGACCACCACACAGCCCCATACCGACCCACTGGGTCACAGTGTGGCACAGCTGAGCACTGCCCACATGTAATCACCACTGACGAGCTGGTGGTGCCTTGCAGTTGCCGCACGTGCAAGTATCACGCTGTTCCGCATTTTGTGTCGTCCAGTCCTGCATCTAGAGAGCTCTGCCTGTGGGCTGCACAGATGCGTCACTTGGCAGTACCAGGCTGCTGAGCCAAGAGCTTGCTGGCTGCTGGCCTCTTCCCGCACAATTGATGTATCCATATTCTTTGTACAAGTGTGTCGCTGGGCAACTATCTGCCAAAACGCTCTGCTTCTGAAAGTTCGAGACGCTGCCCGCATCGCTGTGCAGAAGTTGCAGCTGTTGGCTGCTGCAATAGCATTAAAACCATCACAATCAACCTCAAACAGAGAGAGCTGCAGAGAAGGTGCTGGTCGGACCTGATCCAGGCAGCAGAACTTCATTGCGAGGGCATGCAGGCGAGTCACACCTTCGACCAGTCCATCTCACTCTCTCTCAGCGGCCAGTCCGGGTGGTCGAGCTTGGTCTATGGCGCCAGAGGATCGCCGTTGCAGCAGCTCAAACGTGATTACTCAATCACAATCAACACCTGAAACTCCCACGTTCGCTCTCAGAAGCTTGCAAACAATTACTACTGAGCGGTCTAGCTTGTGCCTTGATTGCAGCCCGTAAGCAGCAGCAACAGCGCATTGTTCATTCCTTTTTAACTACCAGGGTGTCACATAACCTGTGTCTGTGAGGTGCGGTCCAGTGAAACCACCTCGGCCGCTGTGGGAACCCTGTCGGGCAATATCTGCAGCCAGGGGGCACAGCCAAGCATAAACAACGCATCAAGAAGTTATGGTTGTCGAATGGACCGTGGCGTTGGGACAGCAGTAGGGTGGGGGTGGGGTCCCGGGTCAACTGCTGTAGCTCACTGCAGACAGTGTTTACAATGCTGCAGGTACCAACCACACCTCACCAGCATACAGCAGCAGCCATGCATCCAGGCATTCAAACAGCCATGGACAACATCTATGGCAATGGCAACACCCTGGGGCAGGTGGCAGAGCTGCAGAGGCAGCTAGCAGAGGCGCAGAGCACTCGCTTTGGCTTGGACAGGCGGCTCAGCAAGCTGTGCAGGCAGATGTCTGATGGCTCATCCAAGTCTGTCGCATTTGAAGATGCACTGAACAGCCACTGGGACTGCCAGGAGGCCGGCATGGCCTCGGTGAGGCCTGCACAACTGCAGAGGGTGGGGAGCAGCAGTAGCGGCAGCAGCAGAGAGAAAGCAGCACCACCACCAGCGGCAGCAGCCTGTGCAGGAACAGGACAGCTGAGCTTGGCCAGCACATGCCGCTGTTCACCAACATGCTGCACATCATGCCTGAGAGCTGCCATCTCAGCTCGAGCAGGCGCTGCTGTGCCACTCATCCTTCCTAGCACGTGCCAGCCGCATGCAGCTGCAGCATCCTGCCGTTTCCGCACATCATCCATTTGTGCTGCGCCAAATTCACCACTCACCCTGCAAATGCTACTACTGCTGCTATTGTCTCCTGCTGCCATGCCCGCAACCCTGCCGTCTCTCCCTCCCGCCACAATCCACATCACTTCACCATCGGCATCACCTACCGTTACTACACACCACACCCCCTCGAAACCCAATACCACCCAACCCTAAAACCACAGCAGGAGGAGGACGACGAGGCGTACAAGGCCAAGTACGTGCGGCTCAAGGCGCGCTTCAGCAAGATGGCGCAGGACCACCTGGAGGAGGTGGGGGGGCTGCACGAGGAGATCGCCACACTGCAGGAGCGGCTCGCAAAGACGGACGCAGCCAGGTGCGGGCTTTGCAGCAGAGCCAGCTGATGACATCAAAGAGGCCACAGCTGGTGTGTGCAGCGATGTGCTAGGGCAGGTCTTGGTTGGCTTGACACACTTCCAGGCGCATACAGCTACAGCACATGTTGACAGTTGTATGTGGCGGGTGCTTTGCCTGCCACAGAAGTGCAGGTGCTTGGAGTCTCTTGGAGACAGGCGCAACACAGCAGTGCCGCTTACGTCTTGCATATGTGTAAACATGTGTCTGGTGTGTCTGTGCTGGTGCAGGTGTCGTGCGCTCAACAACGAGGCCACGCTGGCTGTGACGCTGCAGCAGACCACCAGCCAGGTCAGCACCGAGCTGGCTGACCTGTGCTGCGAGAACCACACCCTCTATTGCGAGAACCAGGCCCTGATGCAGGTGAGGATGTGGCTGGTGTGGCTACTGTGCGCTCTTGTAGTCGTTCTGCACAATGCTCCTTCACAGTCAGCAGGCACTGTAGACATGTGCGACATCAACTCCAGCAGCTGCTACTGCCCTGCTGTGTGACGTCATCAGCACCAAACGTGGTTACCGTTGCTACCCGACTAGTGCTTTACATGTTCACTTTAAGCTCACGTGCTTGCTGCTGCTGCTGCTGCAGGAGCTGGTGACGTCGAAGCTTGAGCTAGCGCAGCTGAGTGAGGCGCAGGTGACGCTCAAGCGCGAGCTGTACCATGCCAAGGAGACCAACTGCGCGCTGGAGGCAAAGATGGTCAAGCTGGACGGCCTGCTGCAGGAGCTGGCACGCAAGTGCAGCTGATGTGACGGCGCATCAGACGCTTTGGCTTTCCAGCATTACACACGCAGTTTTGACGTCCATGTAGCCGTGTGAGGCATGCGTGCTGCTCGTAACAACAGAGCAACATGTTCTGTTGCTGGCAGTGGGTTTTGCGCTTATGAAACTGACGGGGGTACAACGCCTTGTTTCATACATCTTTGTCTTACACTGCTTGCTGCTTTTGAGTAGGACAGCAGGATGGTGTCATGTAATGTGGTGGCGGGGCACTGCGAGGAGGGACACATAAACGCAACAGGTCCTGCTGCGCCCAGCATTGAGGACTAGGTCACTCTGCTGGGCAAAGTCGGCACTTTGGCACACGTAGTACTTGTAGGAACTTGTGGATGACTGCATCGACAGCTGGCTACTGTGCAGAGGCGATGCACACAAACATGTGCAGCGGGAGTTGTGTTGACCAGCTGCGTGGAGCATTGCTGCAGCTGGCCTGTACATGTGGATGCGCCATGGTGTGAATGCACAGATGGGCTGCTTTGTATCCTGGTGATGCGTGTGGTTGCTTGAAGCCTTGAAAAGCATTTCCATACACTTGTGCTGCGTGTGCACCTGGTTCTTTTGTCTTGCAATTGAGCAACTAGGTTGAAAACTTGCAACTCTGAAGGCTGCTTGCATGCGCAGCAGCTGCGGCACAACTGCAAGTGCTGCTGTTGCTTTTAAAAGCTGCACTGCTGCAGGCGCTGCTGCCAACAAGCAGGATGGCAAGGTAGCAGCATTGCAGCTGAACTGTGGGTGCTGTGGCTGTGGCTGCACTGTGTGTGGTGCCTTTGCACATGATCCTGGCACCGAGCAGCCATGTGTCTGCATGTTGCATGTTCGTTAGTGCCAGTAATGAAGCAGCGCTGCACCTTGCACAGCAAGATGTGGAGTGTCTGCAGTGTGCAGCTCAGCACCCTTTGGTCAGCATGCTGGCTTGATGATGTGAAGGACAGCAGTTGTGCTCAGCAAGCACTACATCTGCCACATGTTGCCATTGCAGCGTTTGTACTATACTATACATACCAACTGCTTCTGCTGAATGCTTGCATGGTGCTGGTGCACGCCCCTGGGCAACAACCAACCCCAGGGTACAAGCAAGCAAGCATGCAGGCAGGAGATATGCACTGTCTGCTGTGGAAGCACTTGCGCCACACCTGAGCAAGCAGGGCGGCAGAACGTGCTGAACAATCAAATGCTTGCGCAAGCTGCACACGGGTCAAGTGCCTGGGTGCTTGACGCGTGTGCCGCCTGTCCTGGCAGTGTGTCTGTTTTGGGGTTTATTTTGTGCGTCTGCAGAAAGCATGTGTGTGAGGGGTTGATAGTAACTGGGATGCCTTGGTTCAATCAGTTGGAACGGGCCTTGGGCAGATGGTTAGAAGAAATGCTGTTTTGTTGCTATGGGTGATAGCTTGTGAGTAGGCGGGAAAGGTTCATTGAACTCGGCAGATTGTCCGCAGAAGGCAGCTTAACCTTTCGCTGCAGCGGGTGGTGCCTTGTTGGCTGGCTCGTTTGAAGTATGAGGGAGCACTCCTGGCAGCTTGAAAGGCTGTCTCTTGCGTTGCAGCATGCTTGTGCCATGCGTGCAGCATACACACATGCTGCCATACACGTGGTAGGCCAGCTACCTGTGTTATTACCGGGGGTGCCTGGTGATTGTGTTTCTCATGGCAGGGACGGTGGTCATGTTGCTGAAACGCATGTCTTTGTGCATCTTATGCGCACTGCATGGGTAGCTGCATTGTTTGCGATCACGAGGTTGCCGCGTTCCCAGCATTCCTTGGCCGACCACAGTTGCTTAGTATGACTGTTTCTTCATACTGAATCCAGCATGCAGCAGTCGTGTGCTGTGGTGATTGGTGATTGGGTGTATGTTTCATGCAGTGCCACTCTGCAGACAGCTGCTTCTCGAGTCCAGGTTTGGTGTGGTCCGCTGGCGCACTGGCTCTACTAGATCCCGTAGCTCTAGAGCTGGGCTAGCCTGCGCTGGGACACTTTGTGCGTCTCCCTATGCATTCCAGACTGCATGATACACAGAGGTGCCTGTTGTCGTGTCAAAGCACTGCATTCTTGCTGCAGGGTCGTGCCCTGTGACTTGCAGTGCATCTCTGAGAGGCATTCCTTGCTGCGTGTTTCATGGGTCATGGGTTCTGGTAGCACGCAATGCTTACAGCCTTTGTGTATGCAGCTGCTTTCTCAGCTTCATTTGACCTGCAGTACACAGATGTCTTTCTGCATCATGATCACCATGTACCTTCATGTCTGCTTGATGTGTTATGGACAGTGGTTATAATATCTGTCCGCAGCACTGCAACAATTGTGCAGCAATGATGAGCATGGGCAATGTCTGAGCATGGCAGGGCAGCGCCCAGGGTGCTTCTGCATCAATTGCAATGTAACCAGCATGCCTTGTCGAGAAGGTATACAAGGAGGCCGTGAGGCAGCACGCTTTCTTTTCAAAAAAGTTGCTGCGGAGCATGCGGAGCACACCGGCATCATGAAGTTATGAGGCACTGATGCCGATGCAAGTGTGCCTGCATGCTGCCTGGAAAGTGCCTCTGACGCGTTGTTCTCAAGCATCATGTTGGCTGTGAAAACGGCATGCTACGGCTGCCAGTAACTCTTAGCTCTAATACTTCCAGCCAGAGCGCCTACAGCGGCTTCAATAATGAGGTTGATAGTGTTGAACATCGAACGGTGACAGTGGTTGACGTCGCATCAGAAATGGCCCTGGCAGCCTGCAAGGCCCTGAGGGCCGCACTGCCATATTCACCAATCCATAGCCTGTGCTTCGTGCGCTGACTGTGCAGCACGCTTCAAGGCATGCATCTAATCCCAGATAATAGTAAATCACGCTATTGCACACCACGCGGCCCCCATCTCTGTTTTAGTTTGGAAGCACACCCGGCAAGGCCTGGTGTGTCGTGTTATGCAGCTTGCCGGCAGCGATTCCGGCGGTCGTGACCTTTGAATCCAAAATTGAAGAATAAATAGACAGCATGGAGCACTTACAGGTTGAAAAGCATGCAGCCCTGGTGCAGGCCCAACTTTCCGCTCCCGTAGTCACACTTTCCTCCAGTCCTCCGGATTCACACTGCCGGTCTCTTGCTCAAGGCGGATGTTGCAGCTCGTTTCTCTGTTTGCTAGGAATGGTTGTTTGTTCATTCGCATTCAAAGATCGCTGCTTAGACCACCGTTCCGTGAACTTCACTGAGGCGCCCTCAATCTATCAGCGTCCTGCCGCTTCATAGCCATCCTACAGTATTGTAACAGCTAGATCAAAAAAACGTGAGCATGCTCAGCAAGTTCAGGATTGCCTTGCCAAGCGACTTGAGGTCACGTCCTTCATGTTCTGCCATCCGTTCAGCTCAACAAACACATAATCTTAGCATTCAAGCAAAGAACATGTTGCATCTGCCGACGAATATGCTGCGATGTCAGCAATCTGGCCAGTAATGCCGGCACACCCGGGTGGGCCGCTACTGCTGACTCCATTGATTGTAATTCTACAGGTGTAGACACCGCTGAGGTGTGCAAGAACCAGAACATCAGCACAGCACAGCAGAAGCCATGCAGCCTGGCGGCAGCCCTGAGCCCATGGACATAGGACATGGCACGCCAGCGCTTGGGCAAGTAGCAGAACTGGCGAAGCAGTTGGCAGAGGCACAGAACACCAGAGCTGGTCTGGACAAGCAGCTCAGCGCACTGTGCAGGCAACTGGGAGATGGGCAGTCAAGCATCGGCGGCGACAGCCGCTCAGGCATGTCTGAGCACATGACGTTTGAGCAGGCGCTTGCAGCACACCTGGCAGACACAGGGGACTCCATGATGGTGAGCGGCAGCAGCAGCAGCATGTAAACCTGGACATGCCTATAGTGTTTGCCTTTGGCTACCTGTGTTGGCTGCAATCAGCAGGGTGTGGTGTGTCATGCAACCCTGCTGCCGGTCACCACACCCTGCTGATTGCAGCCAACAGAGGCAGCCACAGCCTATGCCTGAGGCAAACACCATAGCCTTGCTGAGCTCTGGGCCTCAGACTTCTTCTGCCAGTTTATGCTGCATGCAGACCTTGCAGGGTCAATCGCATGTTCGGCTGCCAGCACTGCTTCTGCCAAGCTTACCACTCATACTTCTTCACCGCTGCTGCTTCCAGCAGCATAGAGCTGCTGACCACCAGCAGCAGCAGCAGGTGCACCCTGGCGAGTCTGGTGAGGCTGCGTTTGAGGCCAAGTACAACTGCCTGAAGAACCGCTTCAGGAAGATGGAGGACAGCTACCGGCGCGAGCTGGACACGCTGCACGAGGAGATTGCGGTGCTGCAGGACCGCATGAAGAAGCTGGACGCGGCGCGGTGAGGCATGCCTGCATGCATGACAGGCATGCGGCAAAGGCATAGAAGCCTGTGCAGTGGCAGGCGGGGTGGGGTAGGGCAGGTTGGGGCAAAATGGACAGCAGTTCAAGGTCTTGCAGTGCATATGCAGTGCCGGTGTTGACAGGTAAGCTGTGCGTCAGCAGCCCAGGCGGAGGTCAACAGGAGCCATACATTGCAGGGTGGGGTGCAGCACAGGATCAGCATCGCAGCGCTATCTGCAGGCTGATGAGGCTGCCAGAGCGAGCGGCTGCGTGTTTGTTGCACAGCAGTGCAAACACACCCATACAGCAAGAAGGCCCATGCCGTGTGCAGCAGCTGTCACCAGCATCATTGAAACCGTTTCAAGCACTGTGACAGCGCTTGCCACCAGGCAGCAGCTGTGACATCAAACCACATGCTGCATGTTGAGGCAAGCACACTGACATGTTCAGCTCTCCACAATGTGTGATAGCTGGCGTTGCCAGATTACCTCATTGCATGCAACTCCTCTCATCATCTGACGTCACTGCGTATTCATCTGCCTGTGTGCTGCCGCGGTCACTGCTGCAGGGCGCAGGCGCAGAATAATGAGGCCACACTTGCAGAGACGCTGCAGAAGACAACCAGCCAGGTCAGCAGCGAGTTGGTGGAGCTGTGCTGTGAGAACCACGCGCTCAGCTGTGAGAACCACGAGCTCATGCAGGTGCGGCTGACGGGGTGGGGTCGTGTAAAGGGGCTGCAGCAGATGCGCCGAAGGATGTGCCGGCAGACGGCAGGCAGCAGCTGCAATCATACCAGCAGCAGCAGAAGCAGCAGCACGGGTAGCTGCACAAGGCGTGTGGTCACACGCAGCTGGCTGAAAGTAGGCGCATAGGCGATTTCTGGCGGCAGTGGTTGCTCCTGACAACAACTTGTGGCCAGCTGCGTGTGTCATTGTGTCATGCGAAGGGCACAGCAGCAGATGAATCAAGCACGGCTTGCGCCCGCGTCCGCACAGCGTGCTGCATGAGGCAACTGCGAGGAGCTGTGGTCTTGTGCATGCGCTGTGTCTGCATGCTCACTCTGTTATATGCTGCAAGCTTCTACTTGATTATGCTGCAAGCTTCTACTGCATGGTGCAACACTAGTAGTGTTAGACTACGTATGCACATCCGCACCACTGCCGCAGGAGCTGATTGCGGCCAAGTTGGCGCTGGCGCAGTGCGCTGAGCGCGAGGTGATCTGGCGCCGAGAGATGTACAAGGCGCGGCAGACCAACAAGCAGCTTTCTGAGAAGATGGGCAAGCTGGAGTCGCTGGTGATGGTCATCGTGGACAATGAGTAGGCCCCAGCAGCAGCACCAAACAGCAAGCAACCGCTGCTGCTGCTGCTGCTACGTTTTGCAGTTCATTTCCAGCCGCCCAGGTCCATGCACGCGTGTTGCAGCAGCCCACCATGGTTGCTGCTCACCACGCCTAGGCATGGAACCGGCTGAACGCACAGCTGCAGCAGTGGCAGCAGGCTGATTCTATGCTGGATGTGTTTCGCTCGTCCTGGGGTGCAGCTCTGTCGACTGCGCTGGTTCTGGTGACACTGTGCGACACATATTTATGCTGTAGTTGTACGCAGCATATTTGTACAACGCCATGCCAGCACACATATACCGCAGATGCACCCTGTTCAATAGGGCAAGGCAAATGGATGCTGGCCAGTGCATTCCCTTCAAGTGGAGTCGCAGGCTTCATATTGTATTGCGTACCCATCAGTATACCCTTACCATCGGCTCATACACCCATGGATACGGTGTGTTGCACAGCATGCTCAGCACAATATCACACTATGATAGCCGGAGCTGCGAGGGAGCAATGGGGTTGGTGGTGGTGTGCGCTGCACATGGGCTCCCTGTGATTGTCGATCTACAGTGGTTGCCTTACACAGTCTGCAGTGGCCACCTTGGCTGGTTGCAGCGCACACACCTGCCCAGCGCAGCCACAAGGCAGCAAGTGCAGACCGTTGCATGCTTGATGCTGGTTGAGTCTCAATGCAACAGTGCTTCCTGTTGTCTGACCATTGTTGCACAAGCTTCGCGTGTCAGGATGATGTATACGTGCATACTAGGCATATTAGGCATGCTGGCTTAGTGCATTTGCACATACTTATGCTCAACTCTATTGCACCAATACCTTGCGGCCGCCGTTTGCTGCATGATAACTACCCCCATTTCACTTATTACAGCAAATGCATGCAATATATATTCTACAGCCTGCCAAGGCAGCGGTGTTGCGTATCTCTCGTGACAGGGCATGCGCCCCTTTCAAATTGGCTAGCATCTGTCGTGCTGTCTCCCTCTCGCCATTCATAGGCACCAAATAGTCATTTTGGGGGAGCATGCTTGGCAAAAGGGATGTGTGCGTGCCAGCACGCATGGCTTTGTACTACAGTGTTGAGTTACAGGCTATTGAATTGGCTGTGGTGGTGGATGCCCTTGATGCAAGCTATCACTCTCTCAGAGACCAGGGCTGTAACTACCTCTGGCAAAGACTTCAGGAAACTTGTCACATCTGCCGAACATGATGCCAGGCACTTGTCACAATCATCATCAGGCCGCAGACTGCCGCAGGGAATGTTTTGCCTGCTTTGCGAGTTGCCTTTCCAGTACCGCTACATTCCTCACAGGCTTGTAGAGCATGCAGCAACCAGAAGTGCACACCGGTCTGGGCCCAGACTGGGCATGTCCCAGCCAGCTGGCAGAGCGCACTCATAGCTGGCCACCATGGGGGCTCCCAAGCACGGGGCAATCAACAACGCAAGCAGGGCATCATGGCTTTGCAATGAACCGCTCAGTGGCGCGGCACCAGTGCTGCGCGGCAAAATGATTACTGATCAAACATCAGTTCGTATGGGCTGACCATCAGTACTGCTGTACATTCAAAAGTTTGTAGTGCAGCGACCACCTTATATAGCTGCTGCCGCTGGGGGATAGCTAATCGTGCATCGGCGACTAAGACGAGCTGTTCACTTTTTGTACATCTGCACCTCCAGGCGCGTCATCTTGCTGGCCAGCTTCATGTTGGTCTCCTTGGCCTTGTAGAGCTCGCGCCGCCCAACCACCTCACGCTCGCTGCTCTGCGCCAGCTCCAGCTTTGTATTGACCAGGTCCTGCAGCCACAGCATCACCGCATGCACAACGCAACGTTGACCATTGACCATGTAGTGACCACATGACGTGGATCGGATGTGTGACGATGTGATGCTGGTGGTGGTGCATCGCATTGAAACCAATCAAATCATAGGTGGCACCGCCGGATTGCAGACCAGTGGAATGTAGCAGCATATTGACAGACACATTCATGTCCAAGGCTGCTGTCGCCAACGCCCTCATCGTACCTGCATGAGGGACTGGTTCTCCGTGCGTAGCGCTGCCAGCTCGCTGCTGGCCTTGCTGGACTTGGCCAGCGTCTCAGCCAGCGTAGCCTCACCATGCTGGGCCTGGGACCTGCGGCCAAGCACCACAGGAGGCAGCAGCAGCAGCAGCACTGTTAGGCAAGTATTCTGGCACTGCGCGGCTACCAAGCGCGATGCGCCCTGCGATACCAGCAACATGTGTGCCATAATTCACCAGTCTATATGATGCATCTGCTGCTGCTGCTGCTGCTGCTTTGAATGACCTACGTCCAGTCGTTCATCAAGTACGCACACTGCAATCCAGTCATCACTCCAGCCGTGCGCACCTAGCAACCTCCAGCTGTGCTGCTGCTGCCTCCAGGTCCAACAGCCGCTCCTGCAGGCCTGCAATCTCGTCATGCAGCCCGTCAACCTCCTCGCGGTGCGCCTCAGTCAGCTGCCTGTAGCGCGTCTTCAGCCTGTTGTACTTGGCCTCAAACGCGGCAACAGCATCCTGCAGGAGGCAGGCGCAGGAGCCCAACAAGTCAGCCACCTTTGTCCGGCAACATTTGCCAGCTGCAACCCTCTAACATATGAAATCAAACCCATACAGATCACACCGCTCCTGCAGCCATCTGCCAAACGTATTGATGCTGCCAAACAACAAGCCCATGTCCTCTCCGCCTTTGCAAGGCGCTGCTTGCTACACACCGCACCTGCCGCAAAGAAAACCACCACACCATGAAGATATTGAGCATCTCCATCACCCCTGCTGTCGCACCTGTGCCATGAAGTCCTCCGACTTATCCAAGTGCTGCGCCAGCTGCTCCTCAAGTGCTCCCCGCTCAGACTGCTCCTCAGCCAGCTGACGCCGCAGCCGGGCCAGCTCAGCATCCAGCCCACGCCGCACCGCCTCACCCTCAGCCAGCTGCCGCTGCGCATCAGCCAGCTGCGCCTGCGCTGCCGCAAGGGCCTCCTGCGCGCCGTTGGGGCCGACACTGTCTGCCAGCGCGATCACCTGGAATGGTGCGGCGGATTGTCCAAGTTTTGCAAAGAGCAGAGCAGGGCAGGCAAGCAAGAGTCAGCGTAGTGAGTGGCACATTGCATAGGCTAGTGTTTGGCTGGTGCGTAAGCTGATGCTGGCCCCACCCATCCTGCCCCCCACCCGATGCACCCATGCAACGTGGAAAGTGAGTGCGAGGAGGTCGTTGCAGCCAGGCCGACGAGCCTGCAGGCACAGGGCATAGTCCTTGGTCACTGCTTAGTCACGGTGCTGGTAACGCTGCTGGTGCTGCTGTTGTGCTGCTTATGTGCCCTGTGCCTGTGTGGCTGGTCGTGCCTGGTGCCCACCTGCAGATCAGGGCCAGCAGCTGCTGCAGCAGTGGCAGCGGCAGCAACAGCAGCAGCTTCGACCTCAGCCTGTCGTGCCTCTTGTTGCCGCTGCTGCGCCTGCAGCTGCTGCTGATGTTCATCCAGCTGCTGCTGCAGGTGGTGCTGTTGTTCACCCGCCTCAACTAGCCGCTGCTGTGCCAGTGCCAGCTGCTGCGCTACATCTGACAGCTGCATGGTGGCCTTGCGCGCTGCCTGGTTGGCGGCTGACAGCTGGGTCTCTAGCTGCTGCTTCTCTTCTGCTGCAGCTGCCTCAAAGTCATGCAGGATGATCTCCAGCTTGTCACGCGCCTGCACCAGCTGCTGCACCTTGCGCCTGCTGCTGCTGAGCTGCTGCTTGATGCTGGCAAGCTCCTCCTGACCTTCTGCAGTGCTGCTTGGTTGCTGCTGCTGTTGCTGCAGGAGCAGCTGTTTATCTTGCTGCAGCTGGTTGACCTGTGCCTCTAGCTGTGCCATCTGCTGCAACAAGTTGTCCATGCCTGGCTGTTGCTGCTGCTGCTGCTCGCGTTCTGCTTTGCGGGCTGCCTGTACTGCTTCCAGCATTGCCTTGATCACAGTGAACCTGCAGAGTAGTTGAGATGCACGGCATCATCAGCACCACAGCCGACTAGAGCTGGTGCACCAAGTGCACGCCTATCTGCAAGGTGTGCTACATGGAGATTGTGAGGCTTCATTGCAAGTTATCAAAGCATGATTGGCAGCGCTGTGACAGGCGGCTGCATGTCAGCCACTTACTGTTCCAGCAGGTGTGCCTCTGCTGCCTTGTGCGCTTCAGCGTCTGCCACAGCTGCCTTGCAGCCCACCAGTACTTGCATCACAGCACCTTGAACTGCAGGATCTTCACTCTGCAAGCACAACACGCCAGTATAGCAGTTCAAGCCATGCTACTTATATTTCCCAGCAGCAACTGGCAATGCAATTATGACAGGGCCACACAGCGTCTGACAACGCACCATGTGTCCATGATACTTGCACCACTTGGTACAACCTTGTACACACACCACCACACAGCGACGCAGCATGTGACATGGCTGGTAGATGTTTGGTTGTGTGCCAGCAAGCCAGTGCTCACCAGGAATGCCGAGGATAGCTGGGCTGCCTCCACCAACTTGCTGTCAGCCACGTGCTGCTGCAGGACATCCTGCTGGCTGGCTGCCTGCACCTCTTGGAGCAGCACTTGCAGGATGCCATCACGCTGCATGTCATGCACAGCACCAAACACGCAACAGAGTAAGCACCCCGTTCTAGATGGTGTAAGACTGTCAAAACACAACAGCAGCAACATCACCACAGATCAACATACTGTAGCTGCCGTGAGTGGTCGCTGAACACACAGGCCGATCGCACTCAATATCCTACTGAAAAAAGCAGTTCAGCGCGAGGTAGCCGCATGGGCTTTGGCTTGCAGGCATGTGGAGAGGCAGTGACGCTGCAGCTGCCACCACGCACCTGCTTCTCTGCTGCTGCTGTCTTCTGCTCAGCTGCAGCCACTGCTGCCCTGAGCTCCACAATCATGCCACTCAATGCAGGCACATCACCGCTGCCGCTGGGTGGCTTGGCAGCTGCTGCAAGCTGTGCTGCTACCGCCTCCTGCTGCAGCTGCAGCAGCTCCTGGGTGGCCTCCAGCTCACGTGATAGCTCTGCCACCTATGCACACAGCAGCACCAAGCAGGGGTGGTTGGCAGGGTGATCAGTCACTGAGCGACCACCACACAGGATACAAGATACATACATGTTGGCAGAGATTGTGGTTCTGCAAGTGCAGTGTGCTGCAAGCGAATGGATGCACCACCGTGCATGCGGCCTGGCATCAGGAGTTCAGCGTTCCACACCTGTCCAGCCAGCTCACTCCTTTGTTGCTCAGACTCCTCAGCGGCAGCTGCTGTGTCTGCTAGCTGTAGCTCCAGGTCAGTCACCTTGTCCACCAGCCGTTGCTGCTCCTCTTGGTGTTGTGATTCTTGCTCATGAAGCTGCTGAGCTTGCTCCGCTGACAGGTGCTGCTGCTCATCTAGCTGCTGCTGCAAGTCTGCTACCCTGCGCTCTGCATCTACCAGCTGTTGCTGCCAAAGATCTTGCTCCTGCTGCCGCTGCTCAGCATCCCCAGGTATTTGCAAAGCCTGCTGTTGCTGTTGCAGCTGCTCCGTCAGTTGCTGAACCTGCCGCTGCAACTCCTCAGCCTCCTCTGCTGTCACCATCCCCACAATTGCCTGGCACCAACAAAGGAGCAGAAACGTCTGCATGCCGAACTCTGCATGGTGCTCCTCTGCAAAGTTTGCTGTGCTAGCACTGCTTCTACTGCATATGCACTGCTTGCATGCAGGGCTGATACAACAACATGCAGCTGTGGTACATGGCATACATGGCAAAGCTGCAGCAGCGGTTGCTGTTTCATGTATGGAAGACCACACCAGCTCACCTGATCGGGCTCCGGTACCTGCGGCAGTTAACTTTGCACAATGCACGTGCTACCAGCCACCGCCCACCCACTGATCATCTGCTCCTGCTACATAGGTTCAAATGCTAGCGCTGCTGCTGGCCCTAGACACAACCACAGCTCCCAATACCAACACACTGCCACACCACAACCCCAGCAAGCTTCCCGCACGTGCATTACCTCCTTGAGTTGCTGCTGCAGCTCCTCTGCCTGCTCCCTGTACTCGTCCCGCTCCACTGCAGCGTTCTCAGCAGCCAGCCGCGCCTGCCGCCGTGCATCCTCAGCAGCAGCAGCCTGCTCCCGCAGCGCCACCATCTGCGCCCGCAGCTTCTCATTCTCCGCTGCCAGATGCCTGGATGCTGCGCTGTCTGGACTGCCACCCACACCTGCTGCAGTCACTGCTTGCCTGGCGCTAGCTGCTGGTTGGCTAGCCGCGTGTGTTGCGCTGCCCACCTGCCTGCTTGCAGGAGCTTTCAGCACTTGCCCTGCCAAGCCAGCAGCTGCTGGCCCGCCCTCATCATCGCTATCTGATAAACTGTGTTTATTCAATGATGAAGTCCGAGAGGGCTCCGCTTTGCTGCCACTGGCTGGCATGCTGCTGCTGGTGGCCACATCTGCTGCAGGCTGCTCCTGCAACTCCTTCACCTTGGACCTGTCCAGCAGGCCCCGTCGGCCACCAGCACCAGCAGCAGTAGAGAGTGAGGCGGCGCCAGAAGCTACTGATGCGCCTGCAATGCTGCTGCTCGTACTGCTGGTCCTAGAAATGGGGGCGGCTGCCTTGCCTGCAGGTGGCTTGACGGGTGTCACTGCTGGCGCAGGGTTGCTGGTGCTAGCTGCCTTGGCCCCGCCGCTGCTGGTGCCGCTGCTGCCCGCTGCTTTGCTGGCTGGCTTTGATGCCGCGCCCCCTGCTGATGCCGCCCTGCTGCGACCGCCGCTGCCGCTTGCAAACAGCTCTGACCTGGCCTCATCCTCAGACAGCTCTGGGATGCTCCTCCTGCTATTGCTGCGGCCAGGCGCTGCCTTGCTGGCTGCTGCAGGACTGGCGCTAGTACCAAACAGCTGACTGCGTGCGTCCTTTGCCATGGCTGCTGATGCCGCTGCACTGCTGCCTGCAGCGGCGCGTGCGCCTTTTGAGCCAATCACACTGGGCTTGCCTGGACCCCTGCTGCCTGGCTTCGCTGTGTCGGCTGGCAGTTCTGTGGAGGCCTGCAAAATTCAGCATATGTGGACCCATGTCAACAGAGACTCACAAGCACTCAACAGCACAATAGTGTACTTCCTCTCCTGGCCTGATGCAAACAGGAGCACTGGAGCTGGAGAGCTGCTCTTCCAGCTGTACAGGCAGCACTCTCTGTATGCAGCATACCATATGTTGGGCAGGCGCCTTTGCAGTGAGCACTCACGCTGGGAGACAGGCTCATGGGCGAGATGTCACCATCGTCATCAGCGCCAGCACCATCCGTAGCAGCAGCTGCTGCAGCCAGTGCCTGGCTGCTGGCCTCGCTGACTCTCCTGCTGCCAGGGCCAGGGCTCTTGGCATCCCAGGGCTTGGGCTCATCTGCTGCTGCAGCAGCTGCTGCCGTTGTTGGGCTGGCTGCAAATCTGCTGTTCTTTCGTGCTGCGCTTCCGGCTGCTGTTGGTGATGGCTTGGGCTGTGGCTTGAATGCAAAGGTGTCGTCATCCTCTGCCTCTTCATTGAAGCCTGCAAGACGAATGGCACACGGTAAGTTGTCATCGAGAGCATAACACCTGGCCTCAGGCAGCAGCTGTTACGGTGTTCCTGCAAGCAGGATCCTGCCACATAACGCTGTATTTTGCGGTGTCTGCAATGCTGAGAACAATGACTGACATTGTTGGTTGGTACGGTGAGGCCATCATCTCAACAGATTAAACACAATCTCTTGCTTGGACGATTCCTGTTCAGCTGAGCCACTGTTACTCTTGGACCATGAGCTGCACGCACCTGATAGGTCCTGCTCTTCATTCATGTGTGCCACGCCCGTCATGCCAGACACCTCTGTCATCCCGTCCTCATCCACGTCTCCTGCAACCGGCTCTGCAGTGATGACCAGCTTGAGGTAGCCTGTGCTGGCAGCGCCAACCTTGAACATGATGGGCACCAGCTTGCTCTGCGGCTGCCCCAGCGACAGCACAAAGAAGGACAGATCCAGGTCTGCCTTGCCAACTGTGATGAGCTTGGTGGCATCATCCTTGGCGGGCACCTGCACTTGGAACTTGTACTCCTGCAAGCAAATAGCAGCAGCTACTGTGGTCAACAGCAGTGGAGCATGCCTATGCAAGGCATCTGGCTGCATGCTGGGCCACTGCTGCTGTGCAGCTGCAGCATCTGACTGCTTCCAACTGCAAGGTTGAATAATCTGCTGCACACTTACTAGCGCGCAACCCAGGGTATGTACATGCTGGACCATGTGACGCTGTGTCTGGCAACTACGCAGCATGAGCATTTGTGCTCACCTTTGGCTCGAAGCCCCCCTTTGCGTCTCTGTACATTGTGGCGATTTGGCTGAGCTGTTGCTTGAAAATGACGGCACCTGCAAACACGTGGCGTGCTCTACTGTGTTGGTATGCTGCCACAATGGCAGGTGCATGGTGGCCATGTCGAGCAGTACTACTGCACCAAGCAGCACTTGCTGGCCCTCAGCCCCCTGCTCACCCTTGGAAACATCCTTGGTGTTGGTCATTTGCACCTTGGGTCCCCTCGACCACACAACACGACATTTCTTTACAGCTGCTGGCAAGTTGTCCAGCTTCTCCACTTCGACCTTCAAATGTACTTTTTGAGCTTGCTTGGCCGTGTGGCCAAGCCCTCGCGAGACGCGCCTCAACATTGTGTAGATTTACACGTCTCAAAATTACAAGTCGATAAGCATAGCATGGTGAGCCAGACGATACGCTGCTGGCAGAGTGCACTACAGTGCTGTACAACGTATGCCGACAGGGCGCCGAACAAACTAACGCAGCAGCCGCACTCGTGCAGAAACAATCAAAAGGCAACACGGATGAAGTTGGTCTCAAGAAGCTGAGCTGTCCTAACCAAACCCTAGCAGACAACAAACGCCACCTACCCGCTGCAAGTTCAAGCTGCTAACCCTCCCCAACCAAGAAATGCTGCAACAGATCGAGCCCGATTGAATGCTAGTGGTATGACGGGCACCATTAAGGCGTAAAGTACAGCCTGGCAGAGGCAACTGGTGCAGGTGGCCAGTGCTGCACAAACAACAGCAATGGTTTCTCCATCACTGTCATACATTGAAGTCAACTCAAACAATGACGCACTCAACTGAACCCGGCTGCTTCTGGCTGCTAAGCTGCTGGCCCACTATGGCCCAGGGGTCCTCTGATGCCACACACATGTCCACTCATCCCAGCCTGCACTTGCCATCAGTCCTTCTCGCAGCAGGCTGAAGTCTAGACCTATGGCAAACTCTGTGTGGTGGTCCCAACTGCGCAGCAGTGCATCCTCGGGTGCCCTGTAGTCCCATAGCTTGACTGACATATCATATGCACACGATGCTAGCACGCTCTCAGCATGCGGTGAGAACTGCACCCGACGCACCGCATACCTGCAGCGCACGGAACAACAGGGTCAAGCAGTGGGCAGCAGGCAGCAGGCATAGGAGGGGTCAGTGCATCAGCAGGCGCACGCTATGCATGTGTGTGCATGCTTGTGTGGCAGTGGCTGGTAATGGAGCAGCCACAGGTACTCATAATGAGTTATGCTTCTGGAAGAAACTCCAGCAGCGTACTACCGAACTTGCACAACTGCATTGCTGGCCGCCAACTCTATAACGCCTGTGCTGTGCTCCAGAAACCAAACAGATATGAACCCCAAGCGGCCCTGCACAGGTGCTTGGAGCCTTGCCACTCACGAATGCCCAAACAGCGTTGTCAGCGGCTGCTGCGGTTGCCGCACATCCCATATCTTGATGGTCTTGTCTATCGAGCCAGTGGCTATGATGCAGTCGTTATACTTGCACCAGTCGGCTGACAGCACCTCAAAGGCGTGTGCAGGCAGCACCAGCGTGGGCTGCGGCTGCCGTAGGTCCCACAGCCGTACTGTGGTGTCGCCTGAAGCTGACAGGAACACATCGCCATGTGCAGGGGCCCTGAAGCAGCACACATGAGACAGACAAGTACAGCAGCTTGGGAATTGCAGCAGCGCACCAGCTCCACCTCATGATCAGTGAAGGCAGGGTCAAAGTACAATGCAGCACACTGCTGTCAGCTTTGCCAGCTGTGCACTGCCCGTCGGCAGTTGAAACATGTTGCTTGCTTGCATGATGTCGTGCCACTTGCAAAACAGCAAGCCTCATGACGGGGCTCCTGACGATTGCTGGAGAGTGCGATGCAGCAGTTGCTCACCAGGCTACGTGGTAGACGCAGTACGAATGCCCTAGGAACGTCTGCATGGAGCCTGGATTGTGTATCGAGTACAGCTTGATGCTGTCATCCCAACTGCAGCTGAGGAACAGGTCGCGCCGCTGCATGTTCCAGCTCAGGCAGCAGCACTGCAGCAGCAACATGCAGCACGTACAAGGAAACCCAACAAAAGGTTATTGCTCGACAAAAGCGTGTTCTTGTCAGCTCCCAGCAGCTAGCAGGTGACATTGAGGACGCATCAAGACCGCAAGCAGCTCAAATCTGGCATTCTTTGCTGCAAATGCGCGAAGCACACACTGTGCTTCATATGCTGGCTCAGCAAGGAACAGTCACAGGAGTGCTGAATGCAACTGCTGACTCAGTGCTGATGGTGTGGCTGTCCCTGGTGTGCATACCTCGTGTTTGTGCTCCTTGAACACCCGCAGGGGGTTAGCCATGGGAGGTGCTGCCAGGTCATACACCTTGACGCTGCCATCGCCTGATGCTGCCAGCAGAATGTTTTCGTTCTCCTCACTCCAGGCACAGTCATACAGACCGTCTACTGTGTCAAAGGCTGCTGTCTCCATCAAACCTCCAGGTGTCATCTGCAGCACAGAGGGAAAGTGTGCTGGTATGGCTTTCATGGGGCTTCACAGCCTGAGTGCACACTGCTGCTGCTGCTGCTGATGTGGCAGCAGTGCACCAACTGCAGCTGCACTCACCTCCAGCACGTGCAGGCGCCCATTGCCTATGATACCAAAGTTCTGCGCTGTTGCCACCGCCAGCCGGTTCTCAATGAATGGGCTGAACTTGACTGAGTAGCCATTAAAAGTGGTCTTGAAGCGAGGCATGGTTGCGCTAAGCTAGTTCACGCTACACGTTAAAGTAGTATCAAGACCTTCGGCATTGAAAGGCTGATGTCCAGCTCCTATGTTTGCTGTCGACGTCCTGATCGGAAGAAGTGTACAGCACCAGGAGCCATAGGAAATAATTCAGCATCAGCAGCGGTTTTACGGCGAATCAATACTTCTGGTATACAGAGCTTACGATCTTAGCAACACCTGCACAGCACCCTGAAGCCCTGAATGACTAACAGGCATTACAAAATGCCACGGCACGCCAAACTTGAGCTAGTATCAGATTTGGATCCACATAACCGACAATCAGCGACTTTGGGTAACTGCAAAGCGCTTGCAAGTGTACTGCCTTCAAGATCAGGCCATCAACAGCACCAACCTCCCCTGTCCTGCTGTTCTTGAGTCTTCTTTGCCAGTGTCCTGATAGCATCGAAAACAATGACAGGAGCCAAGGATCTATTGGAGTTTATTGACTGGAGCTGCCTGGAGTGCCTGAACGAGCAGCATGCACACCCAGCCACCAACGTCCTGAAGCAGGGATACAGGTGAGATGGGATGCGGGTGGCAGGCATCTTTCTCCTTGTGCTTGATATATATCAATCAAGCTGCATGCCTGGGGTGGTTATGCTGCTCATCTGCTGCAAGTATGAAGCCTGCTCGTCGTACTGCTTGTGGAAGGAGCTGCTGTAGTTGTCATGTGGTTTGTCTAATGTTGCTTGCAGGGAGGACGACGGGCTGTTCTTGGAGTCGGATACAGACGAGCAGCTGCTGCTGAACATCCACTTCAACCAGAAAGTGCGCATCCACAGCATCACCATCAAGGGTCCAGAGGAGGAGGGACCCAAGGTGGTCAAGCTGTACACAAACAGGTGCGCAGCAGGCACACATGAGAGCAGCAGGGCGGCAGGCTCAGTGCTAAGCTACGGATCCGGACATGTAGCTGCGTTATCAATAGCTGCAAATTTTGGAGCATCAAAAGTTCTCAAGTAATAAGTTCCTTGCTCTCAGGCAGCGTCACGTACATGCTTGCGGTACATGTGTTGCAGCACATGGTGAAGTTGATGGCGTGCGTCCTCCTGCAGGCATGCTTCGCTGCATCAAGGATCACCCTTCACTCATCATGCTGCTTCTGCTGCTGTCTGCTGCAGGATGAGCCTAGGATTCAGTGATGCGGACAGCGTGCCATGTGCGCAGCAGCTGGACCTGTCACCGAAGGAGCTTGCAGGAGAACCCATCGCACTGAAGCTCACCAAGGTAACCCACACGCATGCCGCATGTTGTTGCGCTGTAGAAGCATCATTGGGCAGTTGAACCTGTGCCGGCCACAGGCAGTAGGACGCATAATGATGAGCAGCAGTTCTAAACGCACAGCATGAGCTGGTATGTGCACCTACCCCTCAGGTGCAGGGGGTCACAGCTGCTGCCGTGCTTTGAGGTGCAATTCCTTGTATATTTGAGCTTGCTTGTTGCTCAACATGTCACCTAGACAGTATTAGGTGAACATGCTTGCCTTGATTCCCCATGCCAGTCATGTGCACGCCGCCTGTTGCTGCTGCAGTTCAACAGCGTGACCATTCTGTCCATCCTCATAGACAGCAACCAGTCGGATGCAGAAACCACCAAGGTGTTCAAGATCTCCTTTGCGGGCCAGGCAGGCGATACATTCAACGTGGCAGAGATCAAGAAGCAGGAGGAGCAGGGCTGAGGTGGCACGCAAGCATGTGCGAAGCGCTGCATCAGCGCACTCGTGCGCGTGTGGCGGGCTTGTGCAGCAGCACAAGCACCTTGAGGGCGCACTGCGGGCTCGACGGTGGCATGCGGCGGCTATGCAACGAGTACAGCACAGTACAGTACAGTACAGTACAGTACAGTACAGCATGTGACAGGTGACATCAAGCAGGCCGAGGGTGGCTGCCTACTTAGTTGTTTGGTCAACTGTCAGTAGGGCCAGAGGATGGTTCAGCAGCAGTCGCAGTTGCAAACCAGCGGCTCTGGGGCCAAGTCCGTGCACTTGATGCAGATGCGGCATGCAAGCTGGGGTTGGTTGTGCTGCGCACCAGCCTGTGCAATACGGTGCGATTCGGTTGGCATGTGTTTGGGTGCCCTTGAGTACTGCCCTGCAGTTGAAGCCACTTTTGTATACTGCACTTGCACGAGCAACAAGTGGCATGGCTGTTGCTGCTGCACCTGGCATGTCGTCAGCTGATCGCTGCGGCCATACTGTGCATGCATGATGCAGCGCTGCAGTGCAATCGGCACCTGGTGCCTTGCAGGCTGCAGCACTCAAATGCTTGCGCTTTGCCATTGTTTGAGCAACCTGGTGGCAGCTCTGAAGTCTGAGAGGATGAGGTGTAAAGGGTTTGCGGTACTGGAAAAGGCAGCATGCAAAGCAGGTGTGTATAGCTTAATGCTGGTTGCATTGTAACTGTTACAGCGTGCCAAACCACCGGGGGCTGTATGGCGGGTAAGCACCCTACACCGTGACGTCACGTGATTAAGAAGCACTACTGCAGCTGGCATGACTGTACATGGCCGCCACGTGGCAGCTGGCAGGCTGCCACGCAGCAGGTTCATTCAAGGATGAGGAATTGGCTTGGCGTGTCTTACTGGTGGCGGCGGTGCCGTAGGCCTCCGACAATTAGGTTCGCCTGATTGCTGTGTATGGCCAGCCAGTAGATTTTGCCCCCCTTGTAACCAACAAAAAAAGGATGCAGAAAGACCACACACAGCCAACAGCAAGACCATATTACATGGTCCATATATTAATATATGAAAAGCAGCCAAGTGGGCTGCCAACAAAACTAGACTCAACACACCATTGAACATGACAGAGCTAGGTCAGGAGGCTGGTCTGTTGCAGCGGCGTCGATGTAACTTTGCAGCAACAGAGCATGCTAGCTTGCCAAAGCTGCCATCACACACATGCAAAGCACTCAAACGGTTGATGTCACCATCATGCATGATGCTCTATGGCATGTGCAGCTGAGCCAAATTCTGGCCATGATGTCAACCTCCTCCCAGTACAGATGTCCATTGGAGCAGACAGTGCATATGTGATGCACGTGCTTTTTGGTGGAGGGCGCTACCATTGGATATGACCATGGAATGGACCATGATAATGCTCATGCTCACGGTTTAATAACAACCCAAGCAATAACAACTTAAGCAATCCCAGCTGCATACAGCCATTCGCTGCTACCACAAAGCACCCAGTGGCTTTGTGCTTCTACCACCCCAACCACCCTTCTGAAACCACCACGGCTGCACCTGAGCATACTCCACGCACAACGAACACCGCCACCACACGCACTCTTACACTGCGGCAGCTGCCTCACCGCTGCTGCTGCTGCTGCTGCCCTGCTGCTCTGCGAGCGCAGGCGGCAGCTGCACCTTGTACTTGGCAGCGAGCCGCTGCAGCATGTCGTCTGCGAGCGCCTGCAGGTCATACTGGGGGGCCCAGCCCCACTGGCTGCGCGCTGCTGAGTCATCGATGCTGGCCGGCCACGTCTTGGCGATGCTGTCCCTGAAGTCAGGGCTGTAGGAGACGCTGAAGTGGGGCAGGCGGTGCCTGCAGGGTGAGAAGGGGGAAAATGTCAAGCAAGTATGACAAGAAACATCAGCTGTGAGTAGTACAAACTGTGCTTAGTGGCTGCACATATGATGATGGTGCGCATGTATATAAACTTCATCAGCACACTTCATGATCAGCACGCTTGTTGAAGCAATATGCACATGTATGCTGAGGATGTACTGCATTATGATGGGCAACTGTGCTCCCCAGCAAAGCCAATCCAGCCGAACCTGCTGCAAGTGCTACTGAAGCCGCAAAGAGAATCACCCAAGCATGCTGAGGAGAGTGGTACTCGCTGCATGGTCATTGTAGTGCAACGGTCTGTCCTGCCAGCACCACACTCACTTGATGGCATCTGCCAGCTCTGCAGGTGTGAAGCTGACGGCCGTCACATTGTACGTCGTCTGCTTCAGTTGCTCCTTGGGTGCAGTGATCACCTGCCAGGTGGCCTGCAGACGCAGCAGCACAAACCACAAACAAATTCTGTACAGGGGCGTCTGGGGAGACTCACAAGAGACGACGATGAAATGAGCAGGACAGAACAAGATGCGAAGCTCCTGCGTCCAACACAGCCTGAAGCTTGCACAAGCACATGCTAGGCATTTGAGGAACATAAATATGCCATCAAGAGGACACACATGATGGCTACACAAACACAGCACACGTACACCAGCGCCGTATTACCATCGCCTGACAAGGTGTGACCTACCTCAAGGCAGTCTGGCATGTACATCATCGGCAGCGCAGCATCAGAGTCCTGCAGCAGCAGCAGCAGTGGCGGCAACACCCAACCTCTGTGTTCCAACAAGTACACAGAGTGGAGCAGAGGCATCATTTGCGTTGCCATGCAGGTAACATGTTGGCTGCACATTCATGTGTACAGAAAAGCTGCTCATGACAGCAGGCTTGTGCAACTGTTCTCTGCATGAGGAGATTGCTGCAGCCGCACGCACCAGGAAGCAGTTGTAGTGGCCTGTCTGCAGCGCTGCGCTGAAGATCTCCACTGCATAGTCGGTGGTGCCGCCACCTGGCGGTGCATTGGCACTGATGATGCCAGGGTAGCGCAGGCTGCGGTAGTCAACGCCGTACCTGCATAGCGTAGAAAGAGCCGCGGCCAGGGAAGTGGTGCGGCAAGCAGTCATAAAGCGACAAGCAACGGACAGGCCAGTGCATCAATGTGTTGTTGTGTGTTGCAAACATGTCTGTAGCAGCTCGCAGGTGCTGAGCAAGACAATGCAGTCCAACAATGACTTGCTGCAACTATGCACTGAACTGTGCAAGCTCAGCAGTGCAGGCTGTGCTGCTTCAGTGCGTGACGATGTTGCTCATGTGCAAGAGCAGCTGTCGTGCGGAATACGGGTATCTTTGCGGAACAAGGGAGACAGCAAGTGATGCACTGACACAGTGCCTTGTGGCCGCACCTGTCGTGGTAGTACTGGCCCAGCAGCTCCTGGTGCACCTGGCATCATACAGCACAGGCCAATGATAAGCAGCGCAAGGCAGCAAGGTGTTGTGAGCAAGCAGCAATGACAATTCAGCACATCCAAGTAGCACGTCAAAAAACGTCGCGGCTCGTAACAGCTCTGGACAAGGAAGCTGCGTGCCAGCTGACAGTTGCATAATATGGACATGTGCAGCCTACCTTGGTGATGCCGTACATGGTGTGTGGCCGCATCACGGTGTCGTCTGGCGTGTTGTGGCGTGGTGTACTGCTGCCAAACACCGCGATGGTGCTTGGCGCGTACACAGACAGGCCATGAGCAGCAGCTAGATCCAGCACGTTCTGCAAACCAGCACGGCAGTAAGAATCAGCTTGAGCATTGCATGTGCGCGTGTTGACATTGGAACCCCTTCATTTGATGAGAAAGAAAGCACGCAGCACAGCGTGCAATGAATGGTGTCACCATGAACCAGCAACACAGCTGCTGTAAGACAGTGCGAGCAGGCATGCTACTCAGAGCCCATCGCAAGAATCTGTGATGCACCGTCCGCTGCCCCCCACCTGTATGCCGTGCGTGTTGACCTTCAGAGCCAGTGCAGGATTGCGCTCTCCGATCGCTGCAGACATATCAGGCAGCAGCAGCGGCAGCAGCAGATGCAAAACAGGTCAGGCAGAGCCCAAGCTACCGTGCCGCGTGCAACCCAGCAGGCTACAGCATACCAAAACTGCAGCTGGATAGAAATGAAGCAGCACAAGCATGCGCTGCTCAATACTCTGACTATTGTGCTGTAATTGCAAACAACCTGGTCAGCTGCAATTGCTTAGCCAAGGCACTGCAGACCATACTGCTGAACTGCTGCTATTGCAGCAACGCACCTGACAGCAGAGTTGCAAAGTGCACCACATGCGTGATGCCATTCTCCAGTATGATGCGCGCCATGTTGTCCTGCAGCACACAGCCCAACCAAGTTCTGCAGCAAGCTATGATGCCACTGTCATCTGCTAGGACAAGAACACATGTGTTGTGCCACCAGAACGGCTGCACTGCAATCTACAATGACAGCGCACATCACAGCGCACATGATCAAGTGAGCGGCTGCCATATCTACTGCATCCACTGCATGTCCAACAGTCTGGTACCTCCACCTAAGCAGCCCCCGCCTAATCATGCAGTGCTGCATCTGCTGTGTTTCTTTGCATAGTATTCATCTGCAAGCTTCCACAACCACACAATTCCCCACCTTGTCCAGCACATCGCAATAGCTGAAGGGCCCCGAGTCCAGCAGCTTGCGGGACGTCCTCACATCACTGGCCACCACGTTGTCCACGCCAACCCTGCACACCGCCAACATGAGGTCATGCTGAGGCTTGCCAGAGACACTAGTTGTGGCCAACAGCAGTACATTACATACAAATGTAAACACTGTGTGCTGTCACCTTGCATACAACTACGGCTGCTGTTGTTGCTAGGCATGTCCACACGAGAAAGAATACAGCTGTACAACAGCGTCCGTACTCACTTCGTCCTGAGGTATGGCAGGAACTCTTGGCCAATCTGGCCGCCTGCAGACGCATGCAAGAGTTTCGTCAGCATCGTGACTGAACTGCTGGTGCTGCTGCCATGGCACGTCACACAGCAGATAGAGTGTGCGCCAGAGCTCTTGCCAGCCACTTACATGCGCCAGTCACGAAGAACCTTGGTGTTTCGGGATGTGCCTCAACCTCTGTGCCGGTGCCAGTCCGCATGTAGCCACCTGCGGCAACATCAGCAGTGTAACGTGGCCAAGATCATGGCGGAGGGAATGCAAGGGGCTGCCTGTACTGCCAGCTGTGACAGCAAGTGGTGACTTGCAAGTCGCTGCAGGTGTGTACTGGCCGCAGACAGGCAATGCCTGCTGCACTTGAAATTGGGCAAAGTGGGCTGCCATAAGAACTGCTGTTGAACACTTCAGGTAAAAGAATGCAGCTGTATGCCCTCGACTGTGCAGCTGCAGTGTCCTTGATGGCGGCTAGCCTGGCAGATGTACACATGCACAGCTGGCAGCAGTACTGTTGCAACTGCATGTTCTCCTCAGGCTGACGGTGGACAGTGCTGGCCGCCGCACTCTGGCATTTGAGTGAAAGAAATGTACTTATTATCACATACAGACAGCCTGCACTCACCCAGCTGAGGGGTGGATGAGCTGGCGCTGGTGTGTAATTGCCTGGCCGCGCTCCATGCTGCAGCAGCTAACTTTGGACCTGCCCCTGCCGATCCCAACGTCCTACACGTTTGTAAGGCAGCTGCTGCAACAAAGGAGGCTGCCGGAAGCCCCATATCTTGGCTATGCTAACCCCACTAGCTTGCTACGAATTACGGGCCTTCAGGCGCGCTTGCTTGCATTTGCGGTAACGCCCTCGTGCTAAAGCAAGATGCAAAAAAGAAGACGAGTTCGATAACTATATGAAAGCGCTATATCAGGTCCGGCCAGCTGTACAGACGAGGCAACTGTCGAATGCACAGATGTGTCGAGTGTGAGCCTCGGTACGTAGACCCCTCCAAAAAAGTCAGCAAAGGTTGATCGAAACAAGTGCACAGCTCACTCTTCTTGGCACCGCATACTCGTGTCACTTCTTACGCGTTATAACAATTGGCCTGTAGAGCTGCAGCAACCGAACAATGCTGAAGCAATGTTTCTGGACTTGGAACATATTCTGTGACGGATGAATTCGGTGGCTGATGGGTATCTGGCGACTTGCTGTATGCTGATCTGAACAGCAGCACGCCAATCTGTATCCAGTCGTCTTTCAAAGCTGGCGGTGCATGAAACAGGGGATTCTGCAGCTTCTCAGCTGCCAGACAGCGCTGAGGGCGCTTGGCTGTAGTGCAGCAGCTCAGCAGACACAGTGGCCTACTCTGGCACTGCTGTCACAGCTTGGCCAGCAGGTGAGGCACTCTGAAGATGTGACTTCAATCACTGTTGAGTTACAGTTGAACGGAGTTGAAATTAATGCAGCATGTTCCACTAGCCGCATTGCTTGCAGTGCTGCTGCTGCTGCTGTTGCTGTTGCTGCAATTTACTGCCGGATGCTGCTGCCCTGCATGCCAACTTTGCTGCCAACATCTTCAGGCTGCACGTAGTGTAGTTACTACTGCGCACACGCACATCCCCAAGGCCAAGCACGACCCCTACCGCACAGCTCCCAAGAACTATGTGCAGCTGCTGCAGCACATCACACGTGCGCGGGAACTGGGCAGGCTTGAGCAGCTAGTGAGGCAGTATGGGCCCAAGTTCGACGGCGTGCACGTGGCAGCAGCAATGTCGATGCTGCCCAACCTGCACCAGCCAGCCAGGCCAGGCTCGAGGCTCAGTTCACAGAAGCTGAAGGAGCGGCGCGAAAAGCCTTCCAAGCTGCTGGTTCAGCTGCAGGTGCGCGGGGTGGATTGTGTTGTGGTTTATCGTTGTGGTTGGTGGCAGCAGATGGAGCTGATGCATCGGCTGGGAGCAACTACAGCAGCTTTTGGGGCGTTAAGTGGCTCTGCACATGTGCGGGGAGGGGATGCTTCGGTCACAGTGTTCACCGCACGAACGAAAGCAGTGCTGCACCAGATGCTGTGCACCCTACAGCCGTCAGCCAGCAGGCCACTCTGATGTGTTCCTGCTGCACACGTTGCTGCCTTGCTGCTCTCTGCAGGACATGGCAGCTGTGCAGGTCCCTCGGCTATTTGCCCGCGAAGTGGCATCGATAACGTGGGCACTGGGCCGCTGCAGGAACCTGCTGCCGCAGGTCAACAGCCGCAACAGCCACCCTAGCAGCAGCAGCAGCACGCACCTCAATGCAGCCACCAAGCAGCTAGTAGGGGAGCTGATGCGCCGCTTGCGTGCAGATGGCGGCAGGCTGTTGTACCAGGGGGCCAGCGGCGCTGAAGTTGCCAAGCTGCTGCACGGCCTGGCACGCCTGAAGCTAGGCCAGCCCCTGAAACGCAGCGTGCAAGACCTGTGCATGTTTGTGCAGCGGCAGCCGGAGCGCATGCATGCCAAGGAGCTGGCTGCTGCTGCCTGGGCGTTGGCGAAGCTGGGGGTTGGGGGCGAGGCAGTGTCTGGCGCACTGGATGTGATCAGTGAGCAGGCGGTGCAGCGCAAGCTGTGGCTGCGCCCTGTCAGCATCTGTAGCCTGGCTACTGCCTGGGCGCAGCTGGGCAGGCGTGATGACACGCAGCTGCTGGATGCACTGGCTGAGGTGAGCTGGGCGAGTCAATGGTGGCATGGTGCTTCAATACCTGTTAGTTTACTGGTGGTGATTGGGGGTTTGGGGGTGCTGTTCTTAGCCCAGTGCTCACCAGAGCTGCTTAACTGAAGCAGGCGGCAGCAAATGCCGAAGCAGCAGCAGCTGCCTCATGTCATCAATTGGCTGAAGTTGCACACGTGCAGCCAGAATGATGCAGCGCAGGCAGATCACATGCACCAGCAGCAGCAGCAGCAGCGGCAGCAGCAGGCAATCAGCAGTACACTGTGCTATCACACACCCGTAACACGACGGCATGCACCCATCATCTTCCAGCGTGTCCCCTGACACCACCACTTGTCTGCCGCCACTGCGTCACGTCCATCCCTGCAGGAGGCAGTCGCGCAGATCAGGGACTTCCGCCCACCACAGCTGGCAGTGCTGACGTGGGCCTTTGGCCGGCTGCGTTACAACCCTGGCCAGGAAACCCTAGCAGCCCTGTCAGCGTCAGCAGTGCGCCAGCTTGAGCACTTTGATGCGCTGCACCTGGGCCTACTGCTCAGGGGGCTCACCGGGCTGCAGGGCAGTGAGCTAGACAAGCAGCTGCTGTCTGATGTGGCTGCAGGCATCGCCAAAGAGCACGCCGTGGCGCTCAACGCGCGTGATGCGGTGCGCATCCTGGCTGCGTTTGTGGCAGCGCCAGATGCGGGCCAGCTGCGCGATGTGAACGGCATGGCGCAGCGTATTGGCGACGCGCTGAAGCTGCGCGTCAACAGCATCTCGCCAGCAGCAGCTACCAACCTGCTGGTGTGCTACAGCAAGCTGCCTGCGCAGCACGAGCTGCTGCTGCGGCTGGTTGATTCGGCAGGGATGCACGCGTCAGACTTCAGTATGCGGCACTGGGTGCACATGCTGCAGGCTTGCGAGCGGTTAGGCTACAACCGCTTGCAGGACTCACGTTTGACGCAGTTCTACTCAGCAGCAAATGAGCGGCTACAGCAGCACCTGGTGGGGGCAGTTGTGACATTAGCACCGGCAGCAGCAGCAGAGGGCAGCAGCATTTCCCTGCAGCAGCAGGGTGAGCAGGCTGAGCAGGAGGGTAAGCATGCGCTGCAGTTTCCTGCAGCAGTAGACATAGGGGAGTTGTTAGGCAAGCGCGGCTCACTGACCGAGCAGTCAGCATCCAACCTTGCAGATGCAGGGGCCAAGCTGGTGAGCAGCATGAATCTGCGGCGGCTAGCGCAGCTGCTGTCAGCTGTGATGAGCGGCGACCGCATGGCAGCGATAGATGAAGTGCGGAAGCTGCTAGTGCTGGCAGGGCAGCGCCTGCAGGGCGAGGATTTGGTGACTGGTGGTCACTCGTTGAATGTGCTGGTCGGGCTGGCGTGGCCGCTAGGGCGTGCAGTCAGCCGCAACATGCTGATAGGCACGGGCGAGGAGTTGATGCGTGGCGTGTACGCTGGCGTGCTGCCGCAGCTGGAGCAGTGCGATGAGCAGCAGCTGGTGGCGCTGGTGGAGTGCATGCAGCGCTCTGGAGTGAGCGACGATGCGCTACTGGCAGCAGCGCAGCAGTTGGCAGCACAGCGGGGCTGGCGGCTGCCGGCAGGGCAGTCGCTGCAGTGGCTGTGAGTGCGGATGCCAGGTGACACCCAGCCGCGCTGGCTGGGGTGTCTCCCTGGAACTTGGCTAACATATGGCATTGACTGGGTTCACTGCTATGCAAAGTGCCATTGTTATAGGTTCTTGGCGCAGTGTGCGTGGGCAAGTGTGTGTGCTGAGCATGGTGCTGGACACATGCACTGGAGTAATTTTTGTTTGTTGACCAGGCTTGCAGCCTAAATCGGTGTGGTAAGCATGGATGACTGACAGCATGCTCTGCAGCCTGGAAAACTATTTTCTGTTGCCTAAACTTATTTTTGCTGATGGTTGCGGGAGTTTGCGAGCAACGTCAGCACTGGGAAGCGCCAGAAGCAGGTGGACATTCATGACACACTCAGGTGGAGACGCATTGTGCGCTGCACAGTACTGTTCTATGTTCCACGGGTTTGATTAAGAACCTTTCAACACATTATAAGCAGCGATCGCGGCTGCGGTGTCTAGGGTCTTGATTCTGCGTCATCCTCCGGGTGCCTCCGCTTGGACCGAAACAGGCTCCTGTCGCAGCCCTTGGCTAGTCGGCGCAACCAAGCAGCACGAACGAGGGACGAATACCTTGCCCTGACCATTGATTGCGTTCTGGGAGTTCGTGCTTGGTTGAGAAGGACACCTTCGAAACTAGCGTATAGGTGGGTTATTGTCGTTCAGGATAGCGATCCTATAGCAGCAGTACCCAGTCATGGCGAATTGGGGGAGGGGCGCGCCGGTGCACCAGTGCACCCTCAAGCGGGTCAGCCCTGCCCCTCGCGAGCCGTTCCTGCTGTTCTTTAAGCTTGGTTCGGACTCTGAATTAGGTGCAGAGCTTGCGGCAGGGCCCTGGGCTCGCGATGTCAAGCAGTGGCAGGTTGCACGCGCTGCAGGTTGCAGCGCGGCGATCACAGCAGCTGCTGCGGGCCAGCAGGGTGTGAGAACGGTGCAATAAGGCACATATCACCCCCACAGCCATGGCAGAACAGCTGATGTGGGGCACAAGCTTTGCTGTGCAGGGCCAGCAGCAGCCTGGGGTGCAGTCAAGTACTGCAGGTTGGTGCATGTGTACAGTGCACGCCAGCTTTTGCCAACCTCTGTCTGGTTGTGCCTGTTATGATTTTTTTCTGCAGGAGTTGCGAGCTCAGCAGCGCAATGACTAGGGGCTGTAGGTGCACTTGTGGTGCACTTGTGGTGTCCCAGAGCAGCAGCACCAGCAGCAGGAGCACCATGACAGAGGCGGTTGCTGCCACTGAGTGCTGCGACAAGTGCTGCGGGCCCGACACGTCTGACCTAGCGTATCAGAAGGATGATTTGAGTGATGCGGGGCTGTTTGAGTGCAACATTTGCTTGGAGATGGCGAAGGAGCCAATCGTAACGCTGTGCGGGCACCTCTTCTGCTGGCCCTGCCTCTTCCGGTGAGCTGCCTGCAGCAGCTGCAGCATCCATGGTTTTGCTTTGCAAGCTTCAGTGGGTGCATATTCAGCGTGCCGGCTATGGTCTAGCATATGCAGCGCTTGTTGGTGCCAGCTGTGGGCCTGGTTGCGGTTATGGGAAACACCCCACCAATCCAATGCTGGCAGTGTGGCCTTACTGTCTGCCAATGTGCCTGCCTGCACTCCCTGCTGCGTGTCATGCTTGCAGGTGGGTGCAGATGCAGAACTTCAGCAGGAACTGCCCAGTGTGCAAAGCAGGCGTGGAGGTGGACAAGGTGAGCAGCAGCACCAGCAGCAGCAGCAGCAGCCAGCATCGCTCAACAGCAGCACGCTTTAGCAGCAGCAGTAGCAGCAGCTTGCTTGCATGGCCGTTGTATGTATGCATCGTAGCACCTCTGTGCCCGTGCAGTGCTAGTGGTGAAGGTGCCAGTTTCCACTGCTGCTGTGGCCCGCCATAAGCACCAGCAGCAATGCGCCGCCCTGGGGGTCTGCACCCTCTGCGCTGTCTACCATCGTGGTGGTGCTGCGCCTCTAGCCTTGCTTCATTGACCCTCGTGCTGCATGTGCATGGTTGCAGGTGATCCCCATCTACGGCCGTGGCAGCGAGTTTGACCCCCGCCAAGAGGCCATCAAGGTGCAGCCGGTGCCACCCCGCCCAGCAGGGCAGCGGCCCTCCGCAGTGCAGGTGAGCCTGCTGCGCTTTTGTTTATTTTTGTTACCTGAGGGAGGGGGCGGGCTCCTACTGGCTGGCCACACACGGCGTTGCGCTTGTGCTCAGATGGGCGGCATCTGATGGTGACGAGTCTGTGCTCGCCGAGCAAGCGTGCAGCATGTGTGCAAGCAGAGTGCCAACTGTTGGTGTATGCTGACCTGCTTAGCTGTGCTGCGGGCGTGCTGCCAGTAGGCTTTACCACTCCGCTGTTCTGTGTGGTGCCATGCTGGTGCGTGTTCCTGTCTGTAACGCGTGCCTTGGTGTGCTGCTGCTTGCGTGTTGCTGCTGCTGCGCGCAGGCTGGTGCAGCAGGTGCCAACCAGCAGGGAGTGCTGCCGGCGCTGTTTGGCTTCCAGTTGGGGCCAGGTGAGCACAGCAGCAGGCTACAGTGTGCCGAGCACATCCGTGTAGGGCTAACAACAGCAAGATAGTTCTGTTGAAGACATCGTTGTGATCACAGATCAAGGGTGCTACGCCATCTGGCTCTGGCTTATCATAAGGCAGTGCAACGTGCGCGGGTTGTGCGGCTGCCAGCATAATTTTTGGATGCATGAAGAGACGTACCGGCTTATGTATCCCGCGGACGCTTGCTTGTGCTGCAACACTTGCCCTGCCTGCTGCTGCTGCTGCGTCCAGGCCAAGGGTATGTTGAGGCGCTGACACCGGAGCAGCAGCACCAGGCCTTCCTGTCGCGGCTGCTGCTGATGCTGGGCTCCTTTGTCATCATGTGCCTGCTGCTGTTCTGAGGCACAGCTTATGCCTGGCCGCAGCGGCGCGGCAAGCTTATGCCTGGCCAGTGTGCAGATGTTGTCAGCTGGCGTGCCCATCGGGGCTGTGAAGAGGTGCTGTGAGGCTGCCAATGCACGTCAGTAATGTCGGCCAGGCACGGCGTCGCCAGCATGCACATGCCTGGAAGCACAGCAGCAGCACGCAAGGCTGCCTGCAGAGCGTTGGCCGTGTGCCTGATGTGGCTGATGTACCTGATGTGTGTTGGTGGCTGGGAGTTGGCGATTGCGGGGCTGGCGCAGTCACGCCTGGCAGTGCCAGCTTGGGGTGTGTGCAGCAGCACCCTCGTTCTTCCAGCGTGCGTGCGAGTCCGTACGATGTACTTGACGGAAGTGCGGACCTTGGCGTGTGTTTGACGGAGTGTAGCGGGGCGTTTCTGCCCTGTGCGTTCGGCAGGGTGCTTTTGCGCAACTGTGTGTGGTGTCTGCATCTTCGTGCTGGGTGCTCACTGTTTGATCGTGCATGTGTGGCTCACCTTGGCTTTCTTTTTTCGGGGCATTGTGCTGTTGTGTGAAATGTAATCAGTTCTTGAACAGCGGCTGTGTTGTGTGCGCATGGGCAAAAGCAGCTGTTGATTCAGTTGTGGCGCAACAGTCAGCCAGCGTGTTGACAAGACTACCCGAACAGAAAGCGTATCAGTCTGTCGGTGCCGGTCGCCGCCTGGTCTGCCGCTACAGTGTTAGGTCCACACAGGGAAGCATTCTGGTGTACACAGCCTGTGTACACCAGGAATGCCTCCCTGGATTTTTTTGGCGCTGATGTGTGTCGCATGCGTGCCAGAAAGGCAGGTGGGCTGCTGATGGTGTCTGGTTTGGAATTGCGTGTGATGCAGGCAGCTGCGGTTGAGCTGCAGAACAGCAGCTGCCGAGGCTGCTGGATTGGTGTGTGTGGTACAAATATTTTGCGGCGGCATATGGGTGCAATATCACGTCACAGAACGTGTGTTGGTGTGTGTGCAGGCACTCCCAGGTGGCAGGTGTACGGCTTGGTAGGGCAAATTGGTGTGTTTTGCACAGCGCGCAACACGTAATGTGTGCTGTCCAACAAAGCCACACGATACGCTGGCTCCAGTCTGGTTACGGTGTTGATGTGCGCTGCCTGGCAGGATCTTGCAACACACACGACAGGAGCTGCAGGTCCATTTGTTGGCGGCAGTAGTGCTGCCGTCGGGCATAATGCATACAGCGATTTGTACAGGATTCTGCCATTTTCATTTTGCAGCGGTTTGGTAGTTTCGTGACATGCTGCAATAGCGGAGCTGCTCGGTGGTCACTGGTTTCAGGTGGCATCGAGTAGTGCTGTCATCAGCAGCACGACATTTGCAGATGTCTGGTGCGCTGTGTGCATTGCTCAGGCGTCCGTAGCATGCATGCTGCACTGTAGCACATATGCACACGATCAGCACTGCAGAGTTGCAGTGTGGCGTGCAAGGGCGTCATGCGCACTGCCAGCTGGCATGTCCTGGTCACGCAGCTGCACATGTGCTGCTGTAACGTCTGTTATGATACATGAAACTACAGGCGTGCCACAGTACAGTCTTGGTGTGTGCGGTTGCGTCATACCCCTACAGGAACAGGCAGTGAGATGGTGGTGGTGGTTGGGGTGGGTCGGTTTGTCGTAGGTGTTCATGGCGCATGCCGAGCAGCACCTGACCGCGGTGATGTTGCGGCTTTCAGCACACCTTGATTTGCATGGCAGGCCTGCGTGTCAGGACTAGGTGTTGTGGCAGGTCCGTGGGTTTGCATGTGTTTTGACGTGTGTGTGTTGTGGTTTGATGGGGCGGGTGCGTGCTGCATGTGTACAGGAGGGGTTTGGGTTGTACGCAATAGCAGCGGGCTTGTCTCGCCTGCTTGGTTGAGGGCAGCAGAACGCAGAACGGCACAAGGGGCTGTATCAAGTTAGCTGTACGACTAAAAAATCTGGCAATGGCTTTTGCCAAGCGTTGGGTTGTGTCTGGTTTGGCGGCATCGCAAGATCGCTGTGGTGGCTGGTGCACCATGCTACGGTGGCATTGTTTTCAAAGGCATTGATTCTTGAAATGTTAGATATTCATGGCGTCTGAGATCATTCATAATAATGGATTTGGTTGGCTGAATCGCGGTAGGTTACCTTGCTGCACAGCATGCTGGCATGCTTCTGATGCGTGTGCTGCTGGCGGCTGCGGCGGCTTTGGCAAAATGCAGCAGCTGGCATTCAGTGCAGGTTTGGCATTGGGGATGTGGTTCATGCTCTGGTTGTGAACAGGATCTTTACTTGCTGTAAAAATCATGACGATGGTGAACAAACTATGGTAACACTGCTTATCATGCTCCCTCAATGCTGCAGCGTTGTTTTTTTGAGTGGGGGAAGTTACACGTAGGCCGTTCACCATCTTAGATGGCATGCACCACACAGGGTGACCGCAGAATAGCGCCAATGAAAAGAAGATTGAACTAGCTTTGAAGCCAGAATGACCCTGCACTCCGAAACGTAGTTGAACATGGCGTATGCTGTAGGCACGCATAAGCGTGCATTGACAAAACCATATAACAGAGAAGGTGAACTGGTTGAAGCCATGATAGGCACAGCACGTAATGGCACGTCACACAATGAGCGTGGATATGGCTTGAAAACACCAGAGATCATCTGTAACACCCACTCTGCATGTATGCAGAGCAGATTGCCAAGAGCACAGTCAAGGGTGCAATATGACCACACAAGCTATACTAGCATGCCTGACCGAATAAGCCAGCCAAGCATTGCCTAGCACTACCATGCGCAACCAGCACTTCTACGTCTAAACAGCCGCACTTCCGGGCAATTCTGCTGGCAGAGGTGGCACTTCCTCCCAGCTGCCCCTGCGATCTGCGCCACCGCGGCTCCACCGCATCAGCCTGGCTTTGGACCACCGTGTGCGCACGCCTTGCTGCTGCAGCTGTCGCCGCAGCTGCTGCATAACCTTGCGCTGCTGCCGCTCCTCAGCATTGAGCACTACATCCAGCACTACATCCAGTACCGCAAAATCTTTACATCAACGTAAATGGAGTGTCCAGCCTGCCGCAGGTTGCTGCGGATGCGGCCTCCAAGCATGTTGCTCAGCAGGTCAGCTTCCTTCAGGGTAACCTCCCACAGGGCCATTGCTCGCCGCGGGCCTGAGCTGCTGCCACTGCCGCTGCTGCCAGCACCAGCGACGCTGTCACTGCTTTCAGCTGCTGCCTGTGGGGACCACACAATGCGTGCGGTGGTGATGCTGCTGGGAGTGATGCCACCACATGATGCCAGTGCCGCATTTTTTTGGTCAGCAGTTCGCAGCAACAGCTTGCCACCGAGGCGATGATCGTGGAGGACTCGGTCGTGCTAGCACTGGACAGTGAGGGCCAAACTGCACTCAGTGCACTGCGGCAGGGTTCATCAGTACGTAGTACGTAGTACGCTAGAGTACGTGGCGGCTGAGACAGAGTACGCTGTAGTACGGTGCAAAGTACGCTGTACTGTGGGAACTCCCCTAAAAGCCAGGCTGGTGCTTGTGGTTACACAGCTACACGTTGCCCTCACCCCTCAACCTCACAGCTGCCCCCCTCCTCTCCCTCCTCTCCCTCACCCTCACCCCCTCGGCCTCACCCTCACCTTCACCCCCCTCCTCACCCTCCTCTCCCTCACCCTCGCTGCCACTCCCCTCCATCTCCTCTTCCTCATCCCACCCAATGAACCCCTCCTCCCCGACAGCCATCTTCCGCACAAGCCTGCCATTAGTGAACACAAACACTAGGTCACGCGCACGTGCAGGTGTGAGCCTGTTGCGCCGCCTGTTGTGAATGAAATAATATGAGGACCAATTGCGCTCACATGAGCATGCACTTGACACCTGAGACAACAGGGTGATGGCCAGCTTCTGCAGCTGGGGGTGGTCTGCACCATATATGCTCCACCACTGGTGCGCTGGCATCGCAGCAGCATCAGCATGCGCCTCTGCTTCGCCAAACAGCCCCTCCTTGCTGCGAAAGGCAGCATATGACAACCGCACAGCCTGCCTATCAGACACTGCCACCAGCTTGTTGATCTTCTTCAGCAGGTCAGACACACATGCATCCCTGTTGTTGCCCAGGTCCATCCCCTCATCTGTCAGGAACTCAGGGTCGAGGCAGTAGGCTGCACCATGCAGCGGGCTGCTCATGTACTCCCACCGCTGCGTCCAAATGTCCTGCACCTCATCCATGACCTCATCATCCAGCTGCACCTCCTGCAGCCGCTGCTGCACCTTGTAGGCGTAGTAGTGGATCTTGCCGCTGCTTGGCACATTTCCATCAGCAAAGCGCAGCAGCCGCAGGATAGGCTCGCACACAGTAAACGCCTGCTCAGCTGCTGTCCAGTGCGCAGCGCTCAGGATGATGTCCTTGTAGGTGTTAGCGGTGTCCTGGAATGCAAAGGCAGTGGCACATGAGCATTGTTGCACCACAAATGCTGTCAGGTGTGGGGGCAACACTTCTCACAAGGGCACTTGTGCAGCCATGTGCAGGTGTGCTGCATGCGGTATGCAACAATGTGCGGCAGCATAAGGCCAAGTCAGCAGCATCACGGCTGCCATGCACCAGGGTTCATCAGCGTCACCCTATATCCTGTGAGAAGGGGGCAGGCAATATGCAGTTAACAGCTCTGCAAGATTTCCAACACTGCCGCACCTTGTCAGCGGCCTTCATGGTGGCGATGGCGTTGTTCCAGTTGTCGGACACCACAAACTGCTGCAGCTTGGCCTTGACCTTGATGGTGCGCTCAATCATCAGCAGTGCTGACGCAAACCTGGTCTCACCAGGCTTGATGAGCTGCAGCACACTGCCCTCTGCATTTGCCTGGTGCTGCCGCCATGCTGCCAGGGTGTGGTGGTGGTTGTTGATGAAGCCCACAAAGCCCTTGGTGTTGCTGTGCACCTCCTTGGAGTAGGACAGGGCAAAGATGCCCTCCAGCGCCAGGTCGCACACGTGTGCCACACAGGGCGACCACGTGATGTGAGGGTACTGTGCTTCAATAAGGGCACCAGCTGCACGGCAGGCCTGCGCGTTGTCAGTGACAACCTGTGCATGCACACAACAGCAGCAGCAGCAGCAGCAAAATGACAGCAGTAGCAGCAGCGCAACAGCAGTAGCAGCAGCATTGAGTTGCCTTCGTACTGAAACCTGGTGCACAAGTTGTAGCTTGCCTGACAAGGGAACCAATTTTGTCTGTGCACTGCCAGTTCCGCTTCTCCTGCCGCACCTGCACACTGCATCTGCTGCTTGAGGCATGGCCCAGCTGCTTTGCATCTCACCTGC